>VUQJ01039621.1:29800-45934 GCA_015108635.1 Andinoacara biseriatus | reverse complement strand
AAGAACACTCACACACAGACAGTTCAAGGTTTCTCCGCTAGCGGGGAGAAAGGTACAACCCCTCTGATCTCAGGAACGGAACGGGAAATCTCCGCACCTGAGTCAGAGATGAAGTAGCTTCTCCGCGCAACTTCCTCCTGCAGCGGTTTTTATTAAGTAAAAGTCACGTGATGTTACAAAAGCAGTTTTACAACCTAAGTAATAAAACAACATTCCTGGCTCTACGTAACCTTATATGGTAGTGGAAAAAACCCATAGAAGGTATACATTAGCCAGGGATACGTGACTTCCTGTATGCTTGTGTATATGTGTATGTGTGTGTGTGTGTTTGTGTGTGTATGTATGTGTGCGCTCTGTGGGGGTTGTGAACAGGACTGCAGTTTCTTCAACAGCTCCTTTAAAAGTTTCACAAACGTATCCCCATCAGAATAAAAGAAACCACAGTAATATATAGAAACTTATGAAAACACTAGATATGATAACTCATAGGAAAACAAACTAAGTTCACATAATAATTCCAACAGTGTGCTGCGGTAAAACATACAGTTCATTGATTCTATGTGCTGATTTATTTATGCTGTTTTCACTAGAATGAAGCTTTTGCTCAGTTAATCCACCACTAAAGATTTAACAATGTTTAAATTAAAATTTGACAATCAAAGTTGCTCATTTCACCAGTCCACTCTTTGACCGATGACACCCACTTTCTAACAAGCAGATGAAATAATGTGCGGCTATTCTCAATATATGATAAAAGAAATTTTCAGGAGTTAAGATTTTAAATATTCAAAGGTCAGTATATCACAATATTTCAGGAAAAAGCAGGTCCATACACCAAACAATTATTATTATTTTTACCTTTATTTGATGCAAGAAAAAATAAATATTTATATATTTAAATCGATAGTGATATAGTCAAGAAGGAAGGAGATTGTACCCTGCTGTTGTGTTCTGTAGTGTGCACTGACAGAGGCATACTTCTGCTTGGTGCACCTGCACTTTCTCAACTTCATTTCTGTGGTGCATCTATCAATATTTACTGGACGCAACAAACATCAGGAGTGACATTTACACTCCTTCTCAGGAAAAGATAAAATCCACAAAGCAAAGTTGATTTAATTTCTCATAGGACTTCGTGAAGCCTGTTGATCCAAGCACTTTTCTTTGCTTTGTCTTGTTATACACCTGGTTTTCCTATCTTATCGTTTTGTTTGTTGGCTTCACGGGCAATTACATAAGAGCTATGAATCAAATTATAAGCTCAAGATGAGTTATACACTGAAAACATTTGATTGAAATATTTTTTAAACAGTCAAAGGTATGAGATAAGATTTTTAAATAGCTGAAGATACAAAGTAATGACCAATCAGTATTTTACAATACTCAAAAACATCAGCTGTCTATGGCGAAACATTCATGCTGGATAGCTTTACTGATATGGACTGGGTAATGTGTTAGGAATGAAAGGATGCCACATTGTGAAATGATGTGAAAATTATATTATTTAGTTAAGGTGAGGGTGGGGGCCAGTCATTTGCTTCATCCTCCAGGAACTGCCTGCATACTTGTGCCACATGAGGCCGGTCATTGTCATGAATCAGGAGGGACCCAGGACCCACTGCACCAGCATAGGGTTGATAGCGGGTCCAAGGATTTCATCCCAATACCTAATGGTAGTCAGGGTGCTATTGCCTTGCCTGCAGAGGTCTGTGTGTCCTTCCATGAATATGCCTCCCCTGACCATTACTGACCCACCACCATATCGGTCATGCTGAATGTCGTTCTCCACGGCTTCAGAAAAGAAAAGGTCAGAAAAGATGAGGAGGGAAAAACATCAGTGGCCTCCACCCGTAAAACCATTCCTGTTTTGGAGGATTTTCTCATTGTTGCCCCTCTAATGCACCTGTTGTTAATTTCATTAACACCAAAGCAGCTGAAACTGATCAACAACCCCCTCTGCTACTTAACTGACCAGAACAATATCCCAGACGTTTACCTGATTTGATGCTGCACTCTGATTATAACGTGTTTCTTTAATTTTTTTTGAGCCGTGAGTGTGTATGTGTTTAAAGAGAGAGTGCATGAAAGAGAAGAAATATGTACATAATTAGAATATTTAAAAAATAAATAATAATATTAAAATAAAATAAAAAGTAACCTTCATAAAGACTCAGCACTTTTTTCACATGTGATACAAATGCAAATCCGCCATTAGCATCGAAATGACACTTGATTACTTCATGGTGACATATTACATCTCCAGTTCCTAAATATTCATGAATGCAGTGGTTCTGATTTTGGCCATAGAAAATATTAGATTTATGCAGAGGGTGGAAACAGCTTTCATTTTCAAAATAAATTGAACTGTGATGGTGAAGCAGCTCGTTTTAAACTAGAAATGATGACTAACATCCCGGTGATCCTGGCCTCCCTGTGTGCCATAAAGAAAGCCGTTTTCTGCCTCCCACTTATGAAGTTTTGATCATTAATTCAATGCACTGAACAGCTTCTAAAAAATGTCCAGTAGCCTGTGCTGGATATGTACACTTATGTATGTATCTATAGAGCATCGTTCACTACTTTTCTTATGTTTCTATTTAGACAATTGAATCGTTGAGCAAGGCATTTCAGTGAATTTATCATGAAATCCAATGGTAGCTAATTCTATCACATTACTGCAGTCAAAAGTCCCATCCCATTCTCTACTTGCGTTATTTCACATATTACACACAAATTTGAAAACAGTCTCAATTTAATCTGAAGCTTTTTATTCAAGATATATTGGATTTTGTTTCAATGATGCATTTAACTAAAACAATTAGAAATTTAATTGACATTCCAAAAAAAAGTGTCAGTCACTGGCAATGAATGGCTAAAAAATCAGACTAAGACATTTACAAAATGAAAGACTTGATAAGAAAAGAGAAAAAAAAACTTGATGGTTTTTGATTTGCAAAAGGACAAAAACAGAACAGACTACAAGTCAGTTTCTGAAACTGTTAAGAAAATGACCCATTCTGTACTACACATGCCAGAGTCTTTGTAAAACATTTCAGTTCTCAAGATTCCCTGGCAAGAGAAGCCTGCTGTAGCTCCAGTAAGGCATGGAGACAGAAAAAAAAGACCCGAGGCAAGCTACATTTATGCACAAAAAACACGAGATCCCATACATAAACTGGCATTTATAAAGAAATGTGTTAAAATTTAATAAAACCAGAGGCCTGGGAGGGTTCTGCGCGGTATCTTAGCTGTTCCCAGGACTGCGCTCTTCTGGACAGAGATCTCGGATATCATTACTGGAATCTGCTGGAGCCTTTCTCCCATTTTTGGGGTCACTGCCCCGAATGTTCCAATTACCACGGGGACCGCTGTTGCCTTCACCTTCCACATCCTCTCTAGCTTTTCTCTCAGCCCTTAATATTTCAATTCAATTCAATTTTATTTATATAGCGTCAAATCAAAACAAACAGCGCCTCAAGACCCTTTATATTGTAAGGTAAAGACCCTACAATAATTACAGAGAAAACCCAACAGTCAAAATGACCCATTACGAGCAAGCACGTGGTGACAGTGGGAAGGAAAAACTCCCTTTTAACAGGAAGAAACCTCCAGCAGAACCAGACTCAGGGAGTGGCAGTGATCTGCTGTGACCGGTTGGGGCTGAGTGGGAGAGAGACAGGACAAAAGACAGGACACTGTGCCAGAGAGCCAGAGATTAAAGTATTTATCAAGCTTCTCGTGGTACTGTGGCTTGGTATTGCGACATATACAGTTTTCTTCCTCTGCTTGTCCACCACTACTATGTCCAGCTGGTTAGCCATCGCCAGTTTGTAGGAAGTCCCACAGGATCTTAGCTCGGTTATTTTCAAGCGGCCGAGGGGACATGACCTTGGGACTTCCAGGCCATACTCGGCACAGATGTTCCTGTATACTATGCCAGGCACTTTGTTATGGTGTTCCATGTATACCCTGCCTGTTAGCATCTTGCACCCTGCTGGATTGTCTCAGGGGCATTATATATCTATATCCATATCTATATCTATATCTATAACACCAGACTATATTGTGAAAAACATTTACATTAGTAGAGTTTTTCTGTGAAAATTAAGACATAAAGGAGTAATGCTAAAGAAGTGGAAGGAGTGGAAATCATGCTAGTGCATGTATCTACAATTTTGCAGTGAACTGAGATTTATTATTTATGATTTAAAGAGGACCATGCATACCTATATGTTAAACCTTTTCATGAATATAAAAAGTTTTATGTAACTGGCTTTAGGATCGACCTCATAGCTGGTGAACACTGCATTAAAGGGTCGTGAATTTGCAATTTTATGCCTTCATATTAACTGCACATGTAGAGAGCCACTTCATCACAGCACCCTACTGCCCGAGGCCTTGATTACAGTTTTCCTTGAGTACATCACCAGTTTCCCATGCAGCATGCTATAATTGCTGATGACCAGATTGCTCTGATTCACCCTGGAAATTGATGTGATTCAGCCTGAAGTTTGGGTTTTATGAATGTTTGTATTTGTGTGATGCAGTTTCCCCAAATGTTTACACGCAAGTATGTTGCTATGTGTACATGTATATGCATGACTAGCAGTAATCATGTTTAGCGTCTAGTTTTCTAATTCAAAAGTTCAAAGAAAAAGTGCTGAAATTGCTATTTTTAGAGATACCAGATAAAAACAGCTGTGTGCACGTTCCCACAAAGGCATAGCTTTTACTTTAATTTTAGGCAAAAAAAGCTTGAAAGATAAAAGCCTTCTGCTTGTGCTTTTTTTTTTCTATGATGGAATGGAAAGTCTGTACACCAAGGGTCAGATGGCAGAACAGTCGGAGGACTGCATGTGCAGTGTTCTCGTGCAGTGCATTGGAACACTGACTAAACACCTAGTTAAACCAGGTCTAATGAAGACCCACAGTCACAGTAAGCTTGCCCATTTACTGAATCTTATATATTGCGTATTATATATTCTTCACAGACATTCTGGTGAAAACCGCAAGTAAACAACACAAAAGCAATCACCGACTTCACTCTTAACTCTCAAATTAACCATAGCTGCTGGCGCTGTCTTTGGCTTGTTCACTGCCACAAATTAACTTCTAAATGAAACACTTATTGATGTATGATTTCTAACATATCCATTGTAAAATGAGCTACCTTACAGCAATACTTCTATAATACTTCAACACAGATGGAAGCCGATTGTGTTCTGCACATGGTGAACATGGTTTGCTGTCACATGATGCTCATACACAAATAAAGAGGTTTTTACCAAAAGTGAAAAATAATCTATCCATTTCTTCTTTTAAACAGAATATAGCCTTTAAACAGCTTTTTGTTAGAAAAGAAACTATATTAAGACAAATGAATGCCTGTAGAGCAGCACACTCCCTGCTTGACTTTTGTCATCTGAAAGTGGGGTATCCCAGTCAGACTGTGTTAAGGTATGTTCCCTGAGGAGGACTCTTCCCTGGATCACGACGGGTGAAAGCAGTCCCAGGGGACTGAAAACACTAGTTGAAAGGATTTTGAGGCCATTGAATGGTTTGTTTGTTGTTGACACTAAAAAAGCGAAAGTGTCAGTTGTGATCTTTCAAAAAAAAAAAAAGCCTAAGCTCTGTTGGGTGAATGCAGTCTCTCCACTCAGATCTATGTCCTTAATCACTGCAGCAGTCTTTGGGTAAAAAAGCATCCATGAGTCCCTGAGAGCTTAACAATCTTGTGCTGCTGAATGTTTGATTCTGCGAGCGATGCCTGCTTTCGCTAGAGAAGATCGATTGCTTCTGCTTCAGTGGGTACAGACACCAAACCATCATCTACATAGAAGTGTCTTTTCACAAATGTAACAGTATCACCACTGTACTCCTGTACACCTTCTCTCATGGCTTATCCCAGACAATAGGTAGCCACAGCAGATGATGGCCCAAATACATGGACCCTCAGTCAGTAGTCAACAACCTCTTTGGTGATATCCTCATAAAAAAGGTAGGAAGTTGCGCTGGTGCTCCCACAGCTGGAAACAATAAAACATCTGCCAGATGTCTGCAAGGACAGCAGCTCTCCCATTCCAGAACAGTAAGGGAACACTGCATAGGGAGTTGTTTAGATCAGGACCAGTGAGTCATTGAGGGACACACCAGAGTAGTGAGTGCTGGAATCAAAGACTACTCATATTTCATTGGGCTTATGTGGTTGATACCTCAGCATGCCCTTTACCAAGGAACCTCTCCATGAATAAACTATATTGCTCCTGTATCTCAGCTTTTCTCTTCAAAGGTCATTGCAGGGATCTGAACTGGTTGAGTACTTAGGTACTTACAAAGGTGTCATGATTCCTTGAATACACCAGTGCAACCCAATGGAAACCACTTTCCAGCACATGACTCTCGAACATGTTGAACTTCGGTTTGTGTACAGTACCCAAGCACACCTTTACTGTTAGTACCCAACCCATATCAACTCAGGAGTTGGGCAATGGGGGTGTTGTGTGGTCCATTGAACTGCTGCCTAATCTTGTGTGCCCTAAGGACATCCCTGTCCAGCAGCAGGAGCATTTCTGCCTCTGAGTTCAACTCTGGAATACGCTGGGCAAGGTAACATAGATGTGGCTGATGCAGAACTGCATTTGATGTTAGAATCTCCACCCGATTGCTCAGGATCTTGTGAAAGTCATTGAGAGGTGGCAGGGGAATGATGACCTTGCCATCCAGTGATTCAGTCAGGAATCCTTCTGCCTTCTTGCCAGTTTATACTACAACACCAGAGAAAGCTCTTAGATGATATGAGAAGGGTTCACTCTTCAAATTGAAGTGCTCAAAAAACTGGTCTGGCTACGGAGCAATTGCTTTTCTCATCTACTATTAAATAAGCTTTGATGGCTGTTTCTCTGCCATTTTGTGTCCTTGTCCTTGCAAGACAAATCTTAGCACATGAGCAGCTCCACTTCCCTGCACTACAGAGTGATGTACAGCAACATTAGACTGATCTTATTCCTCCTCGCGATTGTCTTGTGACGATGAAGAAGCCTTGACTCTTTGAGACGCTGGACCAGGATGCGTTTGTTGGAACTTTGACTAAACACCAGCTTAAACCAGGTCCAATGAAGACGCAAAATTGCAGTAAGCTTGCCCATTCACTTAATATTTTCTTCATTGACATTCTGGTGAAGACAAATAAATAATACAATAAAAAAAAGATGGCATCTGCACTCTTAACTCTCACATTATCCACAGCTACTATCACCATCCTTAGCTTATTCACAGTCATAAATTAACTTATGAATGAAATACTTATTGATGATGCACATGGTCACGTTGGCTGCCACGCCTGTACTCAAAACAGGAGGTGATACTCATGATAAAGTTGCTTTTCGAAAAAGTGAAAAATAAACTATACATTTCTTCTTTTAAACATAATTTCCCCCTTTAAATAGCACAATTATCAAATTCTTTAAACAAGAAAAAAACAAAACATTGACAACATTAACAATAAATGCCCACAGGGCAGCACTGCATGATTCTTAAAAATTGTAGTTTTTATTAAAACACATCAGATATCAAGGAGCCAATAGATCTTATTGTACAGATTCTGAATTCATGGCATTAAAAGGCATTTTATACATATTTTGCTGATTATTGCTAGGAAGATGATTACTATTAATCTGAGGAAGCCTGTCCAATGGCTACAGAAGGTGAAGCATGGAACGCATGACTGCCCAGCTACGGCTAAAAATACCTACTTTTACAGGACAATGGAAACCAATTACCAAATATCTTGCCTAGAACATTTATGTCGATAGTATTATCAATTTTATTATATGCTAGTCGCAATAACTAGTCAATAATAATAATTATATTTATTTACTTATTTTTCCTCCTCCCCTTCTTTAATATGATAAATAGAGCCCGATCTCACAACTGTTCTTTTGAAATGCCGAAGATGCCATGTTATTTTAACAGCCTGTAATATTGTGGTTAACGGCAATAAAAGTAAAAAAAATTTTTTTTTATCTGTTTAATGCAAAATATTTGATAATTTCAAGCTTGACAAAATTGAAGTTTGGAATTGTGTTAATTAAAAAATGTTTTAATTGAATTTTATTTTTCAGAATTATGTTTTATTTAAAAAGTATTTCTGAAAACAAACCAAAAACAAGATTTGTAATAGATTGGGTTTTTATCCATACATAGCTCTGAAAACAACTAGGTAATTATACATTATGAGCGAAGGTCATCTTCTGAATTGGTAATTTATGGTAATAAACCAGATAACCCTTCCCCCTTCTAATTAAAACATAATTTTCATGATCATCTTTTGTAGACACAAGTGAATAAAGGAATATACATTTCAATCTCTCCAGTTGGCATCAGTGAACTAAATAACCAGTTAATCAGTGTTTTTATGAAAATGTCAAATCCGTGTCTAATGACCTATAAATTACACTGGAAATCTGATCTTCAGCAGTGTTACGTTTCTTTCTCATTTCCGGTTGTACTTAATTTAGCATATTACACTAGTTTAAATTATGTCAGATAAAATAAGACAAAATCGTTTTATATATGCAAAATTCTCAAAGGACCACGCAAAAATGTGCTGAGAGTTTTACTTTTTTCTTACAGAGGGTCAGTGTCACATATCAGGGCTACATTAATAAATAAATGCCAGTGGCAGTGAATATCAAAAGAGGCAGACATCAGATAAAACGCTAGATTTCATGCATGATAGATAAAGTCTATGTTGGGCAGTGGGGCTTTGAAAAACAAATAATGGAAAGGTATGACTTTTAAATCAAGCTCAGATGAGGAAACATGCTACTGATAAATTAATCTGTATATTTTCTGTGACTCCAGAAATAGCTTTTTTTTTTTTTGCATATAAAACCTTAAAAGTAGTTACAGTATATTTAGTAAGTGCTTGTATTCCTGGTCATCTAGAGATGATTGTGGGGATTTTTGTTCAAACCAAGCTGGAGCTTAGGGAGTTTGCGGTGACGTGCTAATCAATGCAAAAAAAGGGTCTGCCTTAATATCACCAGTGCCACTTATTGGAAAAACCTAAGCTCAATTCAGCATTTTCTTGACAGATGTGCACATGCAAACCACTCACATTTCTATAAAGTCTATTCCACTGAAAAACATGGAAGTTTTGATATCATGATTTATTTGCAATTCAACTCAGTGCTGAGGACGCACAACATTTCACAAAGTCAGTGAACTGCGAAATTGATGCACAAGCATCTATATCTCTACTTTCAAGAGCGCAATAGTACAATATAAGGATTACTGAAACAGGGAAATAGTGGCGTGTACAATACTGAGTTCATTTACAATAGTAAGAGATTAAAATATGACAGACTGGCTCATCAAACCATTACAAGGCTGCTTTTTGAGCATTACACATGGGCAGTTGCTGTGCAGTATTGCATTTTGTATTTTCACTTTAATACACATTGTTAAGGTTATTGCAGTGCAGTCTTATAGTTCAATCAGTTTAGAGTCACAGGTATAACTAGTTTAGATGTTAATGTAGTGTAATATTTTAATATATACATAGAAAGAGTCTGGAAAATTAAAAGCGAAATGTGGTAGGTGAATATTTGTTGGCAGGATGACAGAATTAGCATGAAGATTAAAATGGGAGCTTAATCAGTAAATTCAAACAGATCTGTCTTAATGAAAGTTGCCACAGTGCTGCCTTACATGGGTTCAAACCACAAAGCGTGGCTGAGTTGAACAAGTCTTTTAACTAAGTAGACACTTCAAACATTAAGACGTTGGCTTTTATAACTTTAAAGTAAAAAGGTATGAGTGGGGCATAAACAGGTTTAGGTTGAGGCACAAAAATACTTTGGTTAGAAAAAGGTTTTGAGTAAACCTTTTCAAAACATTACTTAGTTACACGGGTCTGTTTTTCATGTTTCCAGGGACCAAAGTTCTCCTCTAAAGGATGATTCTACCTGCACCTTCTTCTCTTCTGGCTGTGCTGACGCATCAGCTCTTCAGCGTTTTTATCTACCACTGACTATTAGCTGTGTGAAAAATAAAAAGCATTAACACGAGTAGATAAAAGAAAGGGCTAATGCTCAGCTCCACAATAAACGATAGGTTCAGCACCAGCTGTTCACAGTTCTCAAGAAATGAAATGGATGGATAAGTGCATTTTATAGTGCATTGAGACAGCTTCCTGGAACCAGAACAAGCATTTCCTGTTTCCATGTAGATGTAATGCAAAGTAATTTTTAACCCATTATGAGTTGTATAAATAATCTTTTTTAGAAGAATAAAATGCATAAAATTGACTGAGTTTACAAATCTGGCTTAGTTTACCTTCATACAAGCAGAGCAACAACACTGGGGCACAGGCAACCTCTCCGACAGAAATAGCCAAGCTATAATTGTAAGTCAGGTTGCGAGCCTGTTTCTATTCCACAGCCACTGAGTCACAATAGGATAGAATAAGTGAGAATATGCTCTCGGGCAAAGTCACAACCAGCAGGAAGAGCTTCAAGAATCTTCATTATCTGGAACAAGGAGTCATTTATGGAGCAGTGTTACTCTGTTCAGGGGCAATCTGACAAACATATTGACTTTGGCACACATGAGGGTTGAGATATGTCTGCACCTACTTTCCATTACGCCATAATTTGATTTACGTGCTGCCTCCGTTCTGTTGCAAGTTTTAATTCTGGCACAGTGTGAAATGTTGGATATTTTTGAGTATTGGAGTATTTGCTTGTCAAGTTCAGAAAAAAATATTGTCATTTCAGAGAAACATGTATGACTTGTCACATGAAAAATATCATATGCATTACAAATTTTAAATATTAGCATTTTACCGCTGCTCAACTGCTCACTCAATGAGATTATAAAAGAATGCAGTATCTGTATTCATTCCTGCATTATTCAAGAATGTGACTCAAGTGATTTTGGATTAGTTGAGGTAGAACTCAGTTGCTGCTGTGTCTGTTAGGTTTGAAAGACAGTTTTCTTTTTCTTTTCTTTTCTTTTAAAACCAGTTTCCAACTCCAAATCCTTTATGGCCTTCAACAACTTGCTTCATAATAGATGGAATTATTCAAAATTAAATCAAAGACTGGGGCTACCTCAACATCTTCAAATTCTGCTTATTTCTTACCCAGTAACAGCACACATCCATCAGTCCTTGATTTTCAACAACAAAAAAAAAAAATCAAAATTCTGAACAGATTTTTCTTGAAATAATACAAAACAAGTATATTGATACAAAACTAACTTGGTGCATCGCTGCAAATTTAAATATGAGACTATTTAGTGACAGCATCTGACAGCATCAGTAGAAATTCAATTCCTGCTAGTCGATGTGTTGCTGAGTAACAGCTTAAAAAGGAATTTTGTACCTAACATGCAGGCATGTATAAAATGTCACAATTCAATATTTTCTTTGGTGTCTGTGGCATCAAGGACTTTAAATTTGTTCTGTTTAGAAGACAAGACCTTGCATTCATCTTCCTCCATGGACTTGAAGGTAGAGACTCTATGCTAAACTTTACAAGGATGTGTAGACATGCAGACTGAGTATAAACACTCCTTGTTTTAAGTGTAACTTTTAGAATGAATGGTGCCTTTACATGTGTCAGCCTATATTGCTGCACCCTATTCTCCTCAGCCAGACTTCATAAACGGCTTCTGCATAAGCCATCAAAGTGATCTGAAGCTTTGTACATGTATGAGTAACCCTGGTCTTGCAAGATTCTCTTCCCATAGATATTTCAAGGTGAACATGGAGTGTAAGTATGCACCAAAATAATTACAATAAAAATAATTCTCTCAAATCTAATAATTTAATTAACTTCCAAATATTTAAACATATGAGCAATAGTCACTGAGGTCAGTCTGTATTCAGAAAGTCTGTATTCAAAACAGCTCACGTAATATCCTGGACATTACATGAGTTGGTTTCATTTTAGTATTCGCTCGTCTGCCTTCACACACATATGAACTTGAGTCACATCCCATTCTTAATTCATAGGGTTTAATATGATGTCTGCCTATCCCCTGCTGCTTTAACAGCTTCAACTCTTCTGAGAAGGTTTTCTGCAAGGTTTAGGAGTCTGTTTATTCGAATTTTTGGCCATTCTTCCAGAAGTGCATTTGTGAGGTCAGACATTGATGTTGGAGAGAAGGCCTGGCTCGCAATCTCCACTCTAATTTGTGTTCTATCGGGTTGAGGTCAGAAGGTCAACTGACCACCAGTCAGGACCTTGCTTTGGTGCTTTGGTCATGTTGGAACAGGAAGAGGTCATACCCAAACTATTCCTACAAAGTGGAATTGAAATTGGCTAAAATGTCTTGGTATGCCGAAGCATTAAGAGTTCCTATCACGGGAACTAAGGGGCTGAGCCCGACTCCCGAAATACAACCCCCACACCATAATCCCCCTTCCACCAAACTTTACACTTGGCACAATGCAGTCAGACAGGTACCGTTCTTCTGACAACTGCCAAACCTACACTCATCCATCAGATTGCCAGATGGAAAAGCGTGATTCGTCGCTACTGAGAACACGTCTCCACTGCTTGACACCACTGCATCCGACGCTTTGCATTGCGCTTGGTGATGCAAGGCATGGATGCAGCTGCTGGGCATCATTCCATTAAGCTCTCAAAGCACTTTGAAACATATTGACTGTGACACACATGAGGGTTGAGATATGTCTGTTCCAACTTTCCATTATGACATAATTTGATTTTACAGGCTGTCTCAGTTCTGTTGCAAGTTTTCATTCTGGCACTACGTGAAATGTTTGATATTATGTATTTGTGCTAATCTGAAGGCCAAGTGAAGTTCTGAGGTCTGTGGTGACTGACTCTGCAGAAAGTTAGCAACTTCTGTGCACTGTGCACCTCAGCATCCGCCGACCCCGCTCTGTCATTTTATGTGGCCTATCATTCCTAATTGCAGTTAACAGCGGATATTTATTGGTGACAAAATTTCAAGACTGGACTTGTTGTACAGGTTGCATCCTATAACAGAAATACGCTGGAATTCACTGAGCTCCTGGAAGCGACCCATTCTTTCACAATTGTTTGCAGAAGCAGTCTGCATTTATATTTATTTGAATTTATACACATATGGCCATAGAAGGGATTGGAACACCTGAATACAGTGACTTGTATGGGTAAGTGAATACTTTTGATAATATAGTGCACTTTCTTCTACAACTTCTTTGTCTTCACTGTGTCTTTGTATGTGTATGTCAGTATTACACACTTATATTTAATTGGCTGTAGATTTGCCACATAGTGTGGCATTACAATGACTGTGGGTGCAGTACCACTGAGCACTGTTTAAACACATGGTACCCATCTTTTGATGGCTGCTTCCAGCAGGATAACGTGTCATGTCACAACGCTCAATTCATCTCAAGCTGGTTTCTTGAACATGACAATGAGTTAACTGCACTCAATAACCTCACAATCCAATACAGCACCTTTGGGATGCGGTGGAATGGGATATTTGCAGCATGGATGTGCAGCTGACAAATCTGCAGCAACTATGTGATGTTATCATGTCAATATGGACCAAAATCACTGAGGAATGTTTCCAGCACCTTGTTGAATCAGTGCCATGAAGGATTAAAGCAGTTCTGAAGGCAATAGGGGATCCAACCCGGTACTAATGTAACTAATGAAGTGGCCGGTAGATGTATGTTAGATTATTTTCCATCATAAAACACCATAAATATTGCATATGATCACTCCTTCATACACTATGCAACATGACAAAGACCCTAAAACATACAGCCAGAGTCAAAGTAAATTATCAGTCACGCAGCCGATTGTGTGAAAATTTATGAACTGAGACACCTTAAATACATAGAAATATATGAAGCACATTGGTTTAATTTAGTGTTTTTCTGTTGACTTCACTTAATATAATAATATATATATAATAATATATAATAATAATTTGATGAATAAATAAATATTTTACCATGGTCTTTCTAGAGTCCAGTATAACTAGCTTTACTAACTGATTGTGGTGTCAAGGTGAAAGTAACTTTAAAAAGTATGAAACACATTTTATTAATTCTATCCTGGGATTTTTTAATATTTATTTTTTTGTGGGATTTCAGTCAAAGGAATTACAATATAAAACACATTAAAATGTTTTATCCATCCCTATATGAAATCCTCTACTGGATACTATTCAATACAAGAAGCCAAGAGTTGGTGAAAAAGCTCCCAATGGTATAATTAATGCTACTGAAAAGATTAGCACAGAAGACGATTGAGAGAACGAAAGTAGAGTTAACTACTAGAATGTGGTGCCAATTAGTGGTTAATTCCTAAAATAAACAGAATCATCAAGCAGGCATATGGTTCCTCCAAAGCTGTCACATTTTCTGTGCTTTCACTTTTATTTCTATATTTATCAACATGAGTTCTATTTAGCAACACCACAATATGAAAGTATTTAAACACAATTAAACTGTGTTTGGAGTGAGAAGTTAAGCCAACAACACATTTAGAATGAATGAGGACAAATATAAGCTTCTATAAAAATTTAATTTGTGAAAACCCATGCCTCCATTTATGCATAGTAAACTGTATATTGTTAACCTGTGGTTCCAGGGTAACAATATGTACACGGGTCTAGTTCGGCCTCCAAACTAAAGTGATGTTTTTAGCTTAACAATTCAACAGAGAACGATTCTAATCGATTTACAAAAGCCTGAGGTGAAGGCGATTCATTCAGCTGCTAATTGTCTTCTTCCCAAAGCCGTCCCTGCTAACTTTTCATAAGCTAGAGCATTTATGTGGTTTGTTATAAACCTCTAATACTTGCATTACTCCAAAGATGTTGACTATGTCCTTTCAATCCCACTATGACTAATTCAGATCAGACATTTACAAAATTAATGTAGGCTTTCCCCTTCCTATCCATAAATTGATTGATTTCATGCATAATAAGGGTCCCAGTATAATATGAGTTTCCCTATTAAATTTTCCATTTACCTTCCCCGGCTCTGATTCCTATTCAAGTTTAGAAAAATTGGTATACTCAGAAGAAATCAATTCGATCCATGCCCAGAGGCTGCTTTCAGGGGCTCCTAAACCTGCAGTTCTTCCTTCCTCATAAATTTAACGCCTGTCCCACAGTCCTTTGTGCAGCAGTAAAGACGAGTGTCAAATCTCAAAGTTCTGAGACCACAGGGAAAGACACATGGCACCATTTCTGGAAGGATCTGCCACATTCAAGCCTTCAAGTGTGAAACTGGAAAGATTAACTAAACTAAACAGCATTCATGGCCCTCATATGTGTGGTTGTGACATTTGCTTAGCACAAAAATATTTAATATTTAATCAAAATTTACACTGATACTGAACAAAGTGCCTCCATAGTGTCAACATGACATACATAATACAAAAAAAAATAATAGATTGTCTCAGAACACAAAAGGCACATTAAGCTATTTAAGTCCAATCTAATTTAAAGGGGGAAAAGTGCAATTACAAGGAAACTGGGATTCATTCAGGTTTGTTCTGCACTGTGCAGAACACACAGTCCTTCCCACAGAACATTAATAATCATTAATTAATAATCATCTCATTTTTGGTGACACATTTAAGAAAAAAACGAAATTGTTTCTGTAAAATGTTGATGCCTACGTGCAAATAAAACAGCTTCTTTGGTACTGACTCTATAAATCTCTGGAACACCATTCTTCAAAAAGATATTCCCTCATTTGGTGTTTTCATCAAGTAGTGGAGTGTGCTGTCTAACGTCTGCCCCAAATCCCCCATAGCTGTTAAACTGGGCCAAGATCTCGTGACTGCGAGGGCCGAAACATACGATTGACATAATTGCCACACTTGTCAAACCATTCAGTGACCCCTCGTGGCCTGTTGAAGGTGGGTGCTGCTATTCTGAAAGACACCAGGTGAGCACTCAAAACAAGTTTGTATTTATTTAAAATTACCCTCCTCTCTTTGGGGACAAGTAGACCCAAATAATGTAGCAGGACGCCTCTCACAGCATAACAGAGCAGCTGGATGTCCTGACTGTATGGTTCAAGGAATTATGTTTTTCCTTTATTTTTTCCACTTTTATTTTTTTTTTCTGTATTCTTTATCCAAACAA
>VUQJ01039621.1:16026-26837 GCA_015108635.1 Andinoacara biseriatus | reverse complement strand
GAAAAGGAGGGAAAAAAGGGGGGGGGGGGGGTCAGGCAGAAATTCCTTTACTCTAAGTAAATTAGAGAGAATTAGTGACACACAAACTGTCAGTTCAATGTTGGGTAAAAGAATCATTGAGGAAGCCCATGGGTTGTTTACTTTTGCCTCATTTATCACCACAGGGTTTAGAACAAAGACAGACATTTAATAATTCAACTGAATTCATTTAATTCTTCTTTTTCTCCCTACAGTGGGCTCCAAGCCAAAATATTTTATTGGCTCTGTAAGCTGCTCAAGTTGGAGAAGGAGTCATGTAATTTCTTTAAAGAGAGGGAAAAAAAAAACACTTCTCAAAGGAGAGTCTAATGTTTATTGCAGCCTCTTCTTATAGTAAACTGCGGGTCTGGGTCCTTTTCTCTTGTCAGTCAGCAAAACTTTGAAAGAAGTAAGTTTCAAAAGGAAGTATGTTTCATGCCTATATCTCAGACTTTTTCACCAATCCTCAGATGGGAAATATCAGCCTAGGACCTTATGAGGCAGCGCTTTAGGACGTTGGTGGTAAGCATTGTGAAACGTTACATTTAAACAAATCTTTGATCTGTTCTTACACCAAACCAAATAGTGTTGCTGTAAATCTAACCAAACAGCAGGATAAAGAAAACTAAAAATTGCAGTTTGTTCTCAGGGCTGCAAATATTGCAATTTGTCAAACTCGCCGGAATCTCACTGATGTGCACACGGTGTCTTTTAACCTCTGTGCTTTGTGGAAGTTAGCCAAACTCAGTCCAAATTTATCACATATGGATCCTTGTTGGCAGCACATACTTAACCAAGTAATATTAGTGCCCAAACCTAAACAACCGAACCCGTGGTGCCTGAAAAAAAAAAAGTAGTAGTAGCTTAAATCCAAGAGAGAGGAAAATGCAACAAAATCAGTGAGGGACAACAAAATATCAATCCTGATCTTCCGGTGGGTCGGCCACCCCTCTAACTGTGTAACTCATACTTAGTTACTCTTTACAAGAGGACTATTATTAGCGTGTTGTGCATACCTCTGCAACACCACTGTCTTCTGACAGAAGACCAACTTTTGAAAGAAAATGATGGAAAATTCAATATCATTGGCACAAATTTTTAGATTAAAAGTTGTGATTTCACAAATTACTTTGAGATTGTGTTTATTGTGAAATAATAATAAATAAAATGTTGACATATAATCTAAGTTAAAAGCAAAGTAGATAATATTGTCTTAATCCCTCTGTATGAAATCAGTTGAATATGTTCTGGTGCTGACAGCACTCTGTGGAATATTAAGCGTGATGAGCAAGAATGTGGCACAAAGGATAAATGAGAGAGTAGTGGAGAATCATATCAAGGACTCTCAAACAATCCCCCATGATGACCTGAGGCGTGCTAAAAGACGACATAGCAAACACTTCAGAGTACAAGTGATAAGTCTGACAAAATTGGCATCCTTTCGGAGAACTGAGAATTAGGACACTGTCACTCTGTGTCGATTCTGGCCAAGATGTTTTCCTCATTTTCCCAACACGTCCAGGACACAGAGGAAACAATTGCTCACTAACAATCCATCAGACCCTGCCACCCAAACAACCCTCTCCAAACACAAGCACGCAAACTGGCATGCAAGCAGTCACACACAGCCCTTAAACTCTTCTTGCTAGTCCAGTGAACTGCTGTGTCTGCAGGCATTGCTGTCTAAGTGCTTGGCTTGTGCACCATTAATCCCACCCATGAATTTATAAATGAGCACCTAAATATACACAGTGCTTAATTAAAGTTGTCCATTACTGAAGCGAATCCCCACGTTATATGGAATGAGAAGGTAATCAGTCCCTCTACACCTTCAGTTCTGTTTCCACCGATTATGAATACCATCCCCATTGCCTCGTGAAGGGGATCTTATTCATCCTAAAATATATTAATAGAAAAGATTTCTAAAATTACATGGCATGATGTTTAAATGCACAGCCCTTAAGATGTTCATCATCCTGTGGAGAAAACACATGTCACCAAACTATTGTGTGATACACACAGCAACACAACAAAGCTTTTTGTTTGAACAGTTTGCACAGATCAACTAGGAGCCAGCTTCCCAAGGTCAGGCTCTGTTATTAGGAGAAAAATACCCCATCCCCATAATCTTTGGAATGTCGCATAGAAATCACTTTGGGTAATAACAAATAATGACCGTATTTTTACCATTGGGAAAGAGGTATTGATTTTTCTCACCCACCAAAGCCTTAAATTATGACCTTAGCTTTACAGGGATGGATATGTCACTGCCTTCAGAATGAAACATCCATTTTTCTGACTGGCAACAAGTCTATCCTCTAAAGTTTAAAAAGAAACCACACTATAATGAATCCATTACATGTGAATAACATTTAGAATTTATGCAACACAAGTCTCAGATTTGGGCTTTCATTGCGTCATACAAATCTACTGGACAAATGAAATTCTACACAAAACATGGTATGGCAATGACATAAAAAAAAAGCAAAAACGCCCTATTGTTTTGACAATTCAAAATGTGTATCTGAACTACTTTCTTCTCCTTAATTTGAAGCACTATCAAGGGAGCTTGCATTCAAATAAATCCAATGCTGCCGACCTATTATGAGAACAAACTAAATATGCAACAATACTATCATTTTTGTCATTTGTCAAAAAAATACTCACTTAATAAAAGGCCTGTTCCTTCACTTATAGATTTCCTTTTCTTTCGCTACAGCAAAGAAAGGCGATTGCACGTGTATCCATGCAACCCTTATTTTTGAAGCTGAAGCTGGTGTAACTTATTGCAACCAATAACCTTTGTGGTGCTCTACGTCCACTGTTGCTCCTTACAAAAGAGAATGTTCTATCATTCTACTGACTACGTTTGAACGTTTCCTCAGCAGTCTAATAATGGGTCTGTTCATTTATCCTTTTTCTTAACCGCTTTTCCATTTTAAGGTCATGAGAGGCAGGGTACACCCAGGTCTATCACAGGGCTAACACAAGGAGACAAACAACCACTTACACTTGCATTCACACCTACAACCAATTAAGAATTACCCTTGAGCCTAACATGCATGTCTTTGGATTATGGGAGGAAGCCAGAGTACCCAGAGAAAACCCATGCGCATATGGAGAACATGCAAACCTCACACAGAGACGGCCCAGCCAGCCACTGGAGTGGAAGCCTCTGCTGTATGTCTATCACCTTCTGTATTTGCTTACAATGAACTCCTCATGCCTGACTTTTCAGTTCAAATATTAAATTTTGAACTTTAAGAACAACAGCTTGCCTCACCATAAATTATTATACAGTACTGCATCAATAATTGCAAAGACAGACACAGAGCAACATAGCAGCTCATTCAGGTTAAGGGATAAAACTGAGATAACATAGCACTTAATATGCCCTTATTTTAGATATACTGTGGTACTGTATCCTATTAATGTTCCTCTTTAAAAATCAAAAGTATTCAGATGCAACTATACAGGGGAGTTATAGTGCACATGATTATTTACTCAAATCTGAGATGCTCAGATGAACTGAGCAGCGATTGAAAATGCACACGTTGCAGCTGAACAGGAATGCTGAAATGGTGATGAACCATATTCCGTGCCTATCTGCTCCCGTCTCATTTTGACCTATCCAGACCACAACAACTGTGATTGTTTAAGATAAGATAAGATAAACTTTAATGATCCCACAGCAGGGAAATTTGGGGAAAATTGTTTTCCATAATGCTCATTTTACCTATGTAGCCAGGAATCTGCAACAGTTGCATAAAGACTGTATATACAGTACAAGTCTGAAAAGTGCCAGTGGGGAAGTGTGTCAAAACTGGATTCTTTATAATGGTGAGCAGGGGGCGACTCCTCTGGTTGGAAAAAAAATGTTAGCTTAACTTAGCTTAACTTTGCTACCATGCTCACTGGTTGTATTGTTCATTTGTATAATAGCAGCAGTTATTATTGAAAGAAGAGAAGAAGTTGTTGTCCAGGTCTATTTCATATTCCATGTCTTGTGTATTGTGATCCATTTATTCAAATGTCTTCGGTTCCAGTTGATCATATTCAGCAATCCTGAGTGATGCAGCTATTTTCTCCAGATGTAGATGAGTTGTTTGTTTTAGTGTGTGTCAAATGTGTGTGTGTAGTTGCTTGTTACCTTGTTTAGAGTCCGGTTCCTGTTGCTCATTTATCCAGATCCTCCAGATTTTTGATGACCAGCACTTTGGCTTCGTCATGTGTTCTGTTTAGTTTGATGAATATTTTGCAGTTTGTAGTCCAAGACTTTTATTTTTTTTTTTCCCACTTTCTTAAGGTACTGTGCTTCCTTGGCTCTGTCGGCATTGTGTTTGGTTAGAAGCTCATCTCCCCTGTTTTTGTGCTTCCTGTTTACAAAACTCATGATGACAGCGACGATCACGTTGTTCATCCTGGAGGCTCCAGGTCTAAAACCCTGCTCTCCGGGTACGCCATCCTCTTCTCCTTCTCCACAATTTGAATACCGAGGAGCTTTACCTCTTTCACAATGTCCAGGATGCTTTTCTGCTGCAGTACTAAAGATTTGATAGAGATTTCCTCAGTTAGGAAGTCAAGAGACTTTTTAATGGCCTCAACTTTCCTCAGCCCTCGGAGTCCTGCTCGGCCTCGTGTTACCCGGTTTCAATGGTAAGCAAGTTCAGTCAGCTGTTACCCCGGTCAGCTGGTTGGTTTGCCTGCAACTATCTTTACTACTGTGTTTAGTTAAGTATCCAATATTAGGTCATAATCCAGACAGCCATATCAGAAGTTTACAACAATTAGTCCGATGTTCTTGATCCAAAAACAAAAAAAACCTATAGCCAAAAAATCCAAACAATTGAGAAAAAAAAACCCCACACCAAAACATAAACCACTCACAGCAGGAAGCCGTCAGCCGAATCTACGAATCTGATGGGTTCCACTCGGTCTGAGTAACGCAAATTTCATCATCAGACTGTGAGCGGCCTGCCGGTTTTTGTGTGACGACCTGGACTTGTATGCAGAGAATTTACATTACAATGCGCCAACTATCCATCCTCCCCAGACAGTGGACTTCAAAGAAGAATAACAAGAGTGACTAGTCGGCCATCAGGTCTCCAGCTGTCCATGTCCATGTCCATGATGTAGTATAATCAAGGCTTAAGGCCCCACTATACCTGCTGCGCTGGTTGCTTCGCACCACCGATAACGTCATCACTCAGCCACATCCATTCATGCTGCCAGTTATGGCCCAGGTAGCCACTGCAGTATTCTCCTGAACAATAGGTGTTGCTACTCAGATAAAGCTTCCACATCCGTGCTGATATAGTAGGAGAAGAAATCAAAACTGGAGCCAAAGACATCACCAAGTTTGTTTGTTTTATTTTTTTCCAATAAGTCTCATATTTTCAAACTGTTGTAACTGTGGATCTGTGAGCTGTACTGATATATTATTAAAACAGGAATAAAATCTGACAATCCTACACTTGTGCGGCGGCATTGGCAGGAGGGGGCAGCTTACAAAAACCGAGAGGTGCACAATCGGCAGAAATGGCGGCTTGCAGATGTGACATCAATTTGAGGTCAGCTTTGTCGCACAGTAGCATGCAGCACCTTCTGAGTCAGATCCACCCCTCACTTATCAAGTCTTCACACTTGACAGCGGGCCCTAATTAAACCCAGGGTGATACAGCCATCACAGTTTAGTATCCACCTTTTCTACATTTTCACTGCTCTGCTAATTTGTGTATAGTCTTAATCGGTTAAAAAGTCACTGTAGTAATTTCAAAGGAAGTAACTATTGTTCAACATTTCTAACTCTAGCTTCTAAAAGATCTGCACAGGTGGGATTGAATAAAATGAACCAGCTCAGCTTGATTTTAATTTGCACACTTTTTTCTGTTATTATGAGTGAGAGTAATAGAACATCCTGCTCCAAGGGATATAGAAAAAGTAAAAGTTGTTAAACTAATAAATGTTTTGTTTATGGACATAAATTGAAATTTCTATTAAATACTAGTAACAACAATATCCATGCTGTCATTGATAGTTCTTTATAAGACAACTTGAATTGGTAAAAACTGCAATCAGCAGTTCAGACTTTCAAAAAAACAGAAATTAGAATCAGTCAAAATAATAATTGGTGCATCTCTAATTGTAGTACATAACTGCTTATAGCTTGAGTCAAACTGCTCTTTAAAGTATAACTATTGTGGCTACAAGCTTAAAAACCTGCAGGCGTGCAGGCAAAAAAAAAAAAAAAGACTTCTCAAACTTGCTAGAGAGTGAAGGACAGTAGTTTGGGCACCAA
Source organism: Andinoacara biseriatus (assembly GCA_015108635.1). Classification (NCBI taxonomy): domain Eukaryota; kingdom Metazoa; phylum Chordata; class Actinopteri; order Cichliformes; family Cichlidae; genus Andinoacara; species Andinoacara biseriatus. The sequence continues at coordinate 20,521 of VUQJ01039621.1, read as the reverse complement.
GAGTTCAGGATTTGGCCTTTTAAAACTCCATGATTGAATTTCTTGGCAGCGGATGCATTAAAATTATAATTCTTATTTATGAAGCCCTTTAAAAAATTAAAATACTCACCATGTACCGCTTCCTATTAATTGACTTTTTTCTCTCTCATTTTCTTTCTTTCGCTTCTCTACTTTTTTCCTTACTTCCCATTGAACTTGACACACTAATGGGTTATGAATAATTCTGTTTCAGTTTAGACGGCAATTAGCCACAATGCCAGAGGCCATTCTTCTTCCTTTCTAGTGGAGTGGTGATTTAAGACCCAGCTGAGTAAGGGGGTTCCAGCCATCTGACAACCGCATCATTTTCTTCTTTCAACCCACGACTGAAACAAGAAACAGTTAACTGAGCAAATCCTCTCTCACAGTCTTTCGCTGTAGTCCTTTTTGGGGGAGTGTTCCAACAGAAGTATGTGATTGGTCATCAAAAAGAGCACAAACAAAGGGGCACAGGCTTAGTTTAAATATATACGTTTAAAGAAATACAAGGAGGAAAAGAAAAAACATTGCCAGTTCCCGGCGGCAAAAGACAAAAAGAAAAGAAAAAAAAATGATAATGGAGTAATGGTGTCTCTCTCTCTCTGGTGTTCCACTGAAAAATTTTACAATTGCTAATTAGCCACAGGACCACATGGAGAACAGCATGTCTTTGCTGCTGGAATTGATACATCAGAGGCAAGCAAAGCAGCTGTTGTAAGGGGGACTTAAATACAATAATTACAGCACAGACTGAGCAATAGGCTACGGGCACAAAACCTCCTCTAGTGGTTGAATAAAATATCATGGCAACTAAACAATAGGAGTAGTGATTGAAACACTGAGTCAATAATGTAAAAAGCTAATTGGAGGGATGTAAATATTCATCAGAATTAAATAACGTGATTGACGGATATATAGAGAAGGTGCACAAGCAAAGTAGGTGTTTTATAAAAAAAAAAATCCTGGGATCCTGGAACATATCACCGAGACGCTGCATACCTCTGCCAACGCTCAATACTTCTGAACAGTTGCTGCTGCAGCACAAAGACGTCTTTCTTATCAACTTGGATTGTTAGTTGGATCGATTTCATGACCCTTGCTAACACACCCTCGGGATTTGGAATCAAATTTCTTTTAGCGTCATATTTGAAGAAAGCAATAACGTTCTGATGGCACAAATTCAAGATAAAGATCATTACTGAAATTTAATTAATTCTTCCGCAGCCCAAGGACCTATCCGTCAACAAGAATACAAGGAGACGTTTATGACATTAAGAGTGTCACAACAGCAGAAAAAAAGCTGTCAGCAAAGTGGCAGAAAAATACATATGTAATATTTTTTTTTTCAAGGGAACACTGAATCAGCCTGAAAAATCACCCCTGTGTGGAATATCTTTGGTATTCATTGAGTGAGGGTAAATAATTCGCCTGCCGCCTCTAGTGCCATTGTTTTCTCTCTGAGCCAACATCCATCTGATTAGTGTGTCGTTTTAAAAGATTTTTCACACAAAGCTGCGACATGTAGCAGAGTGTGCTAATAGATATTCTCTAAATTATATCAAACACACGACAACTGATCACATGTCAGAAAAATCTCATTATGTAAATATTCATTTTAGTGCAGCTTTTTCCCACAAATGAGGGCAATAAAAGAAAAGATGATTTTTTTTTTTTTGCACATAAATTAAGGTTAGTTCAAAAAATACCAGAAATATTGTGTTCTCATGGAGATGAAAAGATGATAAAACTTTACGCTTTCTTTAAGAAGGACAGCAAATCTATACCCACTTTTTAGAAATTTGAGCTAAATGGAGCAACAACAACAAAAAACAACCAGCTCTTTGCATTATTTTACACACTTGTTTAACATCTTTGGTTGTTTGGGAGTTTTTTTTAAACAAAAATAAAATCTGACACACCGGAAAACACTATCTCTGTATCATTTTTTAAACATCTCCCTATGGCATCGCATATAAAACTTGAAGGTTCGCAGTTTTTTCAGTGATCAAGAGGCTTCTCCCTTGCCTGCAGGCGAGTACCACATCCAGGTTTTCAGTCTCCTCACTCTGTCTGACCTGCTGACTTTGAGCAGTCCCTTTTCATGCAACCCATGTCCCACCTCAGCATCCTATTTTAACCAAAAAGACATTGATTCCTGGTGGCTTTAAAGTACAGATAAAGTGCAGTGATGGTACTCACACATAACCGTAAGAAAAACATTCCCTGAAGCCAGGACAATTTTCTCCCTCGTTGCTCGATCATAGATGCCCACGTGGCACTCATAAGGCCCGTTGTCTGAGATCCTGACCTCCGGGAGCCTGCAAAGTACAAGGGTTACTCTGTGAGTTGGCACTGTTATTTCTATTTTTGCGGTACGATTTGACAACAAAACAATTAGATTAGCGAGCGCATACACGAGAAGATCAATATTTGCATTCACAGAAGCTGCTTTTCAGCTGCTCCCTTGTTCACAAGGGGTCACAGCAGCAGGTAGCGCACATGCTGGATTTGGCAGACTTTTACATTAAACTGATTGTGTCAATCAGTGTCAAAAGAACTGCACTGTAAAGGTGAAAAAATTCTGTCATAATGTGTGTGTGTGTAGCTGACATCAAAAACAAGTCTGAGTTCAGAGATGTGTGTGGTCTAACCCATGAGCAATGATACCAAGAGTTACTGAACCACCCAAGGTAGTCCATGAAAGTTCATCAGCAAAGTTTGGTCTTTTGGTGTTGCTAGGGGAAACATCACTGTAGTAACAACCAAGAAGATGGTAGAGAAGCTTGTTACAAATGGAAGAATCGGTTTACATAATTAAACTAACATTTTCCATACAGGTAAAGCTAAATTTGAAAACAGATTTGCTTAATTTCACCATCTATGAATGTACAAATACCCATACCCATACACACACACACACACACACACACACACACACACACACACACACAAATCTAAAAGTTAAACAAGATTTTGCAGGTCTATTAATCCATCCATCCATTTTCTTCCGCTTATCCGGGGCCGGGTCGTGGGGGCAGCAGCTTAAGCAGAGAAGCTTAGGCTTTATCCTCAGCCACCTCCACCAGCTCATCCGGGGGGACCCCAAGGTGTTCCTAGGCCATCCAAGAGATATAATCTCTCCAGCGTGTCCTGGGTCTGCCCTGGGGCCTCCTCCCCTTAGGACCTCACCCAAGAGGCGCCCAGGAGGCATCCAGCCCAAAGCACCTCAGCTGGCTCCTCTCGATGTGGAGGAGCAGCAGCTCTACTTTGAGCCCCTCCTGAATGGCTGCTCTCCTCACCCTGTCTCTAAGGGAGAGGCCAGCCACCCTTTGTAGGACTCTCATTTCTGCCGCTTGTATTCACCATCTCACCTATGGTCACTACCCAAAGCTCATGACCATAGGTGAGGGTGGGAGACGTACACTGACAGGTAAATCGACAGCTTCGCTTTCACACTCAGCTCCCTCTTTACCTCGACAGACTGGTCCAGCATCAGCATCACTGCAGACGCAGCCCCAGTCCATCTGTCAAGCTCCTGTTTCCTTCTCCTGTGACTCGTGAACAAGACCCCAAGATACTTAAACTCCTCCACCTGGGGCAGCAATCTATCCCTGAGCCGGAGTGGGCACTCCACCCTTTCCTGGCTGAGGACCATGGCCTCAGACTTAGAGATGCTGATTCTCATGCCATTTGCTGTCCTAATATGTTAAATTTAGAGAGTGCACAAAACAAAAGCACACAATTTAGCAATATCTGACATTGACTAAATAAATACTTCAGTTTACAGATCACTCTCACAATTTCTCCTAGTCAAAGAGTGCCCACCTCGGCTCTGCATTTCTGTTGCTATCAATTTCATCCCTGAAAAGAAAACCTACAGATTAAAAAACATTTGACACCTTGGTACCCAGTTCATGACACTACAGAAAGATACGCTTTGAGCATTAATATTTCTAAAAAAAAAACCCCAACAACAAAACAACAACAAAACAAAGCAACACCAACCCCCCTAAAGGTGTGTTTCAGAAAACAGCTTTCAGTTTTTTGTCTATAATTCTGCAGAGACACAACAGGCACCAATTATCCAGTCAGCGATAGCAGATGACCATTCCTGAAAGAGAGCACAATCTGTATTCTGTACTCAGCTAATATGTCAACAATGATAATCAAAGTGAGACACCACTAGTCACATTTAGCTCCTGTGATTTATTCCCACAAAACAGGGACAATTGTCCTTGCTGCCCGGGTGTTTCAGATGGGGACCTCTGTTAGAACAGCAGCAGGGTGCTTACAGCAGCCGGGCTTTAATGAGTTCAGCTTTGTGTTCGTGTGTGTGTGTGTGTGTGTGTGTGTGTGTTCCTACAGCGCCAGTGGCTACTGTCAGCTCAGTGCCTCATGCACCTCGTTTCATGTGCCTGCCGCTGGCTAAAACAAAGCATTAACATTGGCCTGCAGTTGCCTCAATTTATTTTCAAAG
>VUQJ01039621.1:0-13368 GCA_015108635.1 Andinoacara biseriatus | reverse complement strand
TAACTGTTTTCTGCTTTTGTAAAATGTAGACTACTCCTCCAAAACTGTACGAATTAATCAGTTTATCAGTTGAAAACTATTCAAAATTTAAAATAATTTAGTCAGTTCATAATGTTGGAGTTTTTTCTATACATTTTTTCTTTTAGCATTTCAGTGCATTCAAATAAAAATATATTCCTTTATATGCCAGCTGGAGCAGGGTCCATGGATGGATGAATGGAGCTGTCCATTTAAAATGAAGAAGGAAGATGATTAAAATTGGTGTTTTTATGATAACAAATTCAAAATAAAATACTCTGGCATGATTTATTTTTAAATTGTTAAAATAATCATCCACTGTCTTCTGCTTATCCAATTCAGGGCTGCTGATTCCAGCTGTCACAGGGTGAAAGGTGGGGTACATCTTGGACACTTTATCAGTTTATTGTGTTAATAAAAAAACCCAAAAACAATAGTTTTAAAGTTGTTGAGATAATTAACTCAATTCTGCATGTCCTTAAAAGTCAGGGTGACAAAACCATAAATATGAGACTTTTGTTATTACTGTAAGTGTAAAAAAAAAAAAGTTATACTAGTGGAAATGATTTTTCATCAAACGGACAACATGGGGTTTGTACGGCTGCCTGAAAATGTTTGTAGTCAGCGACTACACTCTAGGGTTTACTGCTGGCACCTCACAAAAACTATGGGAATTTGGCATACTTTAATTAGTTCTGCTAACAGAGATCCAAAGTCCATTAAACAAATCAAGGCTTTGCATTGTTGCATATAAAATTACACTAAAGCTACTACCTATTTCAATCACGTTGCTCATATCCCACAGAAGCAAGGCAACAGATGTCAGTTTTCTTTAACACGTTAATATCGGCTTCTCATTTGACAAGAGTTTACTCTTTTTAACCACACAATAGCAGTATCATTTATGTAGGAAATCTCTGTAGACACTACATCTATGTTGAATGTAAGACTGGAAGAGAAGATCTGAATTGGAAACTACAATCAAAATCAATGTATGAAAATTAAGGGACAAATATAAAAGCTACATGTAGTTTAGTTGGATTTTCCACAGCCAGTGGCCAGGTTTAAGGGAGGAATGGTAAGAGAGAGGCTGTGAGCTTGTAAATAAACATATTGTGTCACTGTGGACTTTCTTTAATAAAGCAGACCATTACTAACTTTAAGTGCTATGAGTGTTAAATTGAACCTATGCATACATGTGTTAAACTAATAATTGATGATTAAGTTAAAGATCTTTCTAAAAACACAACAGCCTAGGACTGACACAGAACATTTCCAACTTTTGCACTCCTCTAAAGGGTTTATACTTCACCCATACTACATGATCTGCTGATATCAATGCATTATGTATAACATCACAAAAACCATAAGGCAACTGTGTATAAAACAATGCAACCATGTTATTTACATTTGAGCAATATTGCTGAGTAGTAGATATGGCTTTTATATTGCTATGATAAGTCATAGCCTGTACTAGTTATGGCCATGAGTCATCCCTGACCAACATGTGAGACAGTGCTCAGCCAATCAGAAGCTGGCATCACAGGCTAATCAGTAAGGCTGCAGCCCAGACCTGATGTTACTGTAAACAGACTGGCTCTTCACCTAGAAATCTGAGATTCCCCCAGCTGTTTTTCACTAGCTACAGCCAGCTGTTCAGTGATTGAGGTCAGTTGCTAGATATGGTGAATGTCCACTTTCTCCATTTCCGTCAATAACGGTCAGGCAGGTATAGCCAATCACACAGCACAATATGATCACATGATTAGGTTAAGCCAGTCAGGCATGAGAAAGAGGTGGCATATAATTATCATATAATTATCATAGCATTAGCAGCCTGAAATCCTCCGTGTTGTTTACTCTCCACTTCAGATAAATACAGCCAAAGTGTACAAAGGGTACTAAACATCCAGGAATCTCAATATCACATTGCACATCATGTGAAGAGTAAAGCACACATATGCCAAATTTCATGGCTCCACTCCTTGTGCTTTTTGAGGGTTAGATCGGAAAGGTAAAATCTCATGGTTGGGCAGACAGACGGACGCCATGACAACAATATCCTCCTGCTTTATAGCAGGGGGGGTGGGGTGGGGGAATAATGATAATAATAATAAAAAAAAATCTATGTAGTGGCACTTGAAGACAGAGAATGTTACAGCTGCTGCCGTTCTTTGAACAATTATAATAAAAGCTGTCAAAGCCAAACAAGAGTGGGAAATCTTAGATGAACCAACATCAGTGTCACTTCTGATACTGTTGAATAATTGCAAGATGAGGGAAGAATTATTCTTTATTATTGCTACACTACTATGTTACAATAATCACATATAACGGTTTTTTTTAAAGAAACAAACAAAAGAAAATATTATACAAAGGTTCAGAAGTTTTGTGGACAATGTTCCATGTTTATAAAAGCTACAGAATACTGAGGCAATCATTTTTGGTCATAAAACTGCATTCGTCAGAGTGTTAAGGCTTTGTACTGAAGGTTTACTATTATCAAGCGGAAACGGGTATATAGTGAGTAAAAATTCAGCTTTTTGCATTCATGAGAAGCACTGAGCTTCTGTGACACACCATGAAAGCAGGAGTGTGACCAGGGAATTTTTCTTGACTGGAAAAATGGTGTGATTGTGGCAGAATCCCACATGTCTTTCTGGATGACTAATACAGGCTTAGCCTTCTGGTACAGGTGCACGTAGCAACCAGCTAATCAGTGTGCTGTACACTTTTTCTCACTTCTGTGTATGCAGATGGAAGTGCCCATGTGTGGTGGGCTATTTCTTTTGTTGGTGTGTATAAACATGTTTTCATGTTTGTGTGCATATAAGTGTGCACACCATTCCATTGTGATGATACCTACAGTCCCGAAGGGATACTAGGATTGTCTAAATAAATCATCTTCAGCTGGGTAGCCACACCACACAGGATAAAGAGAGCAATAGAAAGAAAAAGGGAGAGAAAATACATTGAGGTAATGTACACGAGCCAAATCAAAAAAGCAGCAGGATTAAGATGAGATGAAAAGGAATGATGAAAGTGGGATCATTACAAAAAGGATGCAAAGTGTGAAACATTCTGGCTTTGAATGAAGTTGTAAGGGCAATGAATGGCCAGCATTTCCTTTTGTGCTGCTAAGCATTCAGATAATGGTATCTTCAGCCAAAGAGCCGAAGCAAAGGGAGAGAGAAATGAGGAGGTATGCAGACAGCTGCCAGCCATATTGTTAAAGCCTGGGGTAAAAGAAGGCAGTCCCTTGGATGCTTTAAATGTGTAATCAAGCCAACCAAAGCTGGAAGACTCCTCCTACTCTGTTTTATCTCAGTTTTGGTAACTTTTTGATGCATACAAAGTGGTGCTGTGTACTCAGTGGATCACAGAGGCTTCAGAGATGGGTGAAGCACATGTTCACCTCCATGTGCTTCATCTCTGAGTACAAGAGATCAGCTTTGCTACCTGGGATATATGAACCACTACATAACAGCCCTGCCTGAGCAGATGTTAGATAAATCTTTAACACTAAACACTTTATCCTGAGCAGAGTTGATGATTAGAGTTTGCCACTGCCTCCTGTCCTCATGTAATAAAACTCTGACCCCTTTGCCCGGTCACTCGAGTCTGGCCTTCTGCCCTCATCTGACCACCAGCAGATGGCTGGGGATGAAGTTGAACAGGAAGTCATCTTAGTGCATTTCATCACAGTGTCAGGAGGTTGTTTGATTATACAGCAAGTTTAATATTTTACTATTCACCAGTGCAGCAAAACAAACCTATTATGAAAAGAGTTAAACAAGAAGGTAGTTTATTTTAAACCAAATTCATTTTGAGGCTTACCGGACAGTTGATTGGTATACAAGGTCTTCACGCCTGCGGTAGTCCTCCATGTGAGAGTAATTTGTATTAAACATAGCATCATAGGTGAAGATTTTCTGCTTGATAGTACCCCCATCTGTGACCTGTGAAGCAAAAGGAGAGAGCATTAGTAAGGAGAATTCTCTAGTGATGAATGGGACAGGAGCAACCTTTTTACCCCTAGAGCTTCTCCTATGAATAAACTGTTGTCACATGCCCTGAGAGTGCAGAAAGTAATCCTGCCTGCAATTACCTCATTGATTCATGATAAGTTTATTCATTATAAGGTCTAATGGCAAGGGATTAAAAATCTGCTGACATGATAACCTCAAAGAGACAGTCTCTCGGTTGCCAGTCTACGTTCTTGCCCATGGTTAAGTCTTAATGAAGACTGATGTAGTACAGTGTTCTGCATGCGACAAGCAGTCTGCTTTCTGCAGAGGTAATGGCATGTGACAAGATAAAGGTAACGGAATAGGATATTCAAAACAGTGGTCTTGTTTCATTTTTTTCTAGGTAGATGATCGAGCAGTTCTTTCCTTTCCGGTATTCACAGGAGTGTTAAAGCCACTTAGCATTTGAATGGCTGCGATTTTTCCTCTGTTCAGAAGCCACAGACTGTCATAAAAAAAAAAGAGGTTGACAGGATTTTAATGGAGCCGCTAATGGTGCTTTGAAGAAGGAAATTGTTGGTAAGCCATGGCGCCTTCTTCTGTTCGCCAGAGTAGATGCTATCATTTAGATCCACACCAGTCCCTTTAGCTGGATAAACAATGTCAAAGGATTTCATGATTAGTCCGTACAATGTAAACATGGTCAATGCAATTAAATTTTATGCATATAGCACTAAATCACAACATCCTCACACTATGAAGCGCCTCAAGGTAAAGACCCCAACAAAAAACCCCAACAATCAGACGACCCCCTACAAAGCGTGTAGCACTTGGCAACAGTGGGAAGGAAAAACTCCAGTTTAACAGGAAGAAACCTCCGGCAGAAGCAGGCTCAGGGTGGGGCAGCCATCTGCCACGACTGGTTGAGGCTGAGAGGATGGAGACAGCTTTTTCTCATTAGAAAAGAAGCTAAATGTTATTTATATGTGCAAACAATTATTCTCTGTGAATGTAGGGTAACTCCTATGACCCCCTTGCCTCTAGAGAAAGCATGCTGCCTTAGGCTTATTTTGCTAACAGGTTCTGCACAGGGAGCTGGCAATGCTGAAGCAACAAAAAGTGCAGGAGTGTGAAAATAAATTTCCCCGGGTTTGCATAAGAACAACTTATAGGTGCACCCAATTTGAAGGATTTGGGATTTTTTAAAACATATTTTAAATATTATAGGACAACGTGTTTAAATCTTTTAAAAGCATTCATCTACTTGTGCATATGATTTTAGATTTGCGACAGTAGGATTTTTTTAGTTGATGTTGCTAACAAAATCAGAGTATTGTGGCCATCTGTTCTATTTTAATATCACATTATAGGTGTAGACTCAGGTGCTTATTCATTTTGAGCTATAGAAGAGGAGAGGGAGAAGAAGGGCAGCCTCTAAAGCTTGAAAATTGGACTTTACGACCAGTCGGACTTGTGCCACCACTGTAGCTACAGTAATGTCCATTTTACAAAGACCACCATAAGGAGTATAATGACAATGCTGTCTAACATGCTTTATTTGAAATAGATTTTGCAGATTTTAAAAGCCTACTTTCTTTCCATACATTGATATCTAATATGAGTATCATACACATATTGGAAACAGAGTGGCAGCACATTTTACATTTTTACATTTTACTGGAATTAAAGTAAAATGCCACAGGGACAAAATGATATACATTACAGTTTAATGCAGAGTGAAGCGCACATTCATAACAATGAATTATGCAGCAAAACTGTCACTGAAATTTGAATGGTTCATTTCCACTTACTTGCCTGTATCTCTCAATTTCACACAACAATAGTGCTTGGATGGGTGATTAAATATGTGAGACTAGATCAAATATATTTCTACAAAAGGAGGTTCCTCGTTCGTCTTTGCACTCCTGCATCTGCGTGTCCTCAGCAGTCTCAAAATAATTTGCTGACATTATGTGTAAACAGCTAATGTCAGACAGAAAGCACAATCATTTTTATTGCTCCTTAATATTTAGTCGATTGCTTGTTAGACAAAAAAACATTCAAGTCAATTTTAATTGTAGGTCCATGCCACATGAAAATTAACCTAGCTGTTAAAACCTGAGCTTTTAAATTTTTTTTTAATAAATTTGGGCAGTATTAGTCAGCAAATATAGCACACAAGGCAACATCAAACTAGGATACTCAGCCACAAAAAATAGAGAAAGAACAAACAAACAAAAAAAAAAGCATTGCCAAAGAATTCACAAAATTGTAAGAGTTTTGAAATTAATAGTTATATTTAATTGTGTCTCCTTCTTAAAGCACAATAACACAATGATGAAAGCAATGATATTCTGCTTAGTTTAGTCTTTAGCCATGCACAAACTGGGCAGGTGTGCCTTTTAACTTTGCCTTAAGTGAGTAAATTAAATAACTGAAAAAGCAAGAAGCTTTCTTTTTTAAAGGCATGAATAATGGTTACTCTAAGAGCTGCACCATGTCCCTGTATGTGCTTGTGGGGCCGACTTGACTGAATCTAATGACCTTAGTTTGAGGTGACACTTTAAGTAAAAGTATTCAGTGTAAGCTAGGTAGCTTTAAGGATATATCATTTTTATTTAGACTGAATCCTTGTAGAATCTAAGAAGTGATGACCATATTTAGTGGAGCTAAAGAAGAAAAGCATTCCACCTACAGAAATTCAAACATCATTACCACAATACAGAAAAAATACATCAAAGAGTTTAATTACAAAGTCTCCTGGAAGTGCACTGAAAAACACCACAACAAACCAGAAGCAATAAGAAAGGATAAACAAACGTGTGGATTATCTCTAAAAAGGGGTTGTATATTTGCAGATTTTTAGGATTTCATTAGTTCAGATCAGAAGCACAGGCACGCCTAAAGCTGTGTGTGACATTCAAATCTAACCAAGTTTTGCTTCTTTGGCATAAAGAGGAAACAAGACATGACTGTGATCATTTAGACAGATATGAATTTGCAAATTTAAGAAATTAAGAAATCCCATTTAAAAAAAAAAAGCTTGCTTTCCCGTGACTTAAACACAGTGCTGCCGACTTTAAAGTTAGCAGACTGGATAAACTCATGCAAATATGATTTGCTGGTCTTGAAGTACTGAGCTGAGTTGGAGATATTTTCTTGCTGCCTTCTTTCACAGTCTATGTAATCCAACAAGCATTACAATCGCTTAGTCCTCCTCCTGAAAAACCTGGTGGATAATGCAGGTGTTAGATTTGTGGTTGTCTGGAAGCCCTAAGGACTAAAGAGAAGATTTCTACCTCAGACAGGTCTTCTCAGTAGCACCCTCTCTTTATCTATCGCTCCTTAATGATTTCACCTCTTAATTAAGACTAACCTGTAAACCCCCATGTAATAAATCTGATACAATCTACACATCAGTGGATGTCTCCCTATCCCCCCCAGAGGACCGGGACTGACTATAGAAGGGATAGAACAGTGAGAAGGGAGAGAGAGAGAGAGAGAGAGCGAGAGAGAGAGTGGGAGGGGGGGAAAGAGATCCAAACTGTGCCAAAATGGCTGTACAAGAGGGAGGGCAAGAGGGAGATGAATACTCTTTGATTGCAGAAAAGCACCGTTGGGGAAGCAAAGCTTTGCTACAACTGCTTTGTTGAATCCAGGCCATGCAATGCACATGAGGCACAGAAGCACCAAACCTTTCTAACACTGCCATCTGGAAATATGAAAGGCGAGCATAGGTGGTAGAGAGTTTGCTACCCCTCTCTTGTCTGTATTGTGGCATATAGTGGATACTGCAGCAGGCAAACGAAGAGTAGGATGACAGAAAGGTGGCAATGAGGTGAGTTTGAAAGTGCTTAAACCAGGGTCCTATGCTCCTCCTGAGATGTTATAATCCTAAGATCTCTCCAGACAGAGGTTGCCCTGTATCCTTCCTCGCCAGTCAGCTGAAATGCCTCGCTAATGATGCCTGCTATTATTGGGGTCAGATTAGGACTGGGTCTCAGGGGTTAACCAAAGCCCTCCTTCCTCTGCCTGTCTAGGGTGGGCCTATTTATAGGCTGCAGCTGCATCAGCAGCCACTGGAGGAAATTCAGCTAACACACTGCGGGCCAACTGTGAGAGAGTCAACCTAAATCCTGCTTCATATTTTCAGGCAGCAGTCTGAGAATCACTACACAAAGTCTTTTTATACCCTTTTTTTCAAACAAGTTTGGGAAAGAGATGAAATATAACTGCATCGCTTCCAAAGAATTTCTAGTCTCTGTGTACAAAGATATGGAAGACCTAAGAAAATTACAATTATACTGAGCTGAGTAATAACAGTATGTTCTTATTTGGTGTATAATGATTAGATGGTAATGCCTTTTAAGACTTTTTTATTCATATCGCATTTGCATTTTTCATGATCTGAATCCAAAGTCCAACATTTTCATAAGATGGTCAGCAGCATGGCTTTCAAATAATGTCTTAATAAGATTTATTCTCATTCAGTCCCTCATTTAAAGACTAACAAAAGAGATGATCAGACCATTGTCATGAGCATTGTCTTGGCACTTTCCTTCATTTCCATGCTAATTTGTCTAATGTTATTATGTCAGAAAGTGTCATTTTGAAAGGGGCTGAAAAACTGTGAGAGACTGTCTTATATGTGAAATTGTTATAATTTCTGTATCCAAAAAATAATTTTAAGTACAGATCTTATGTCCCAGTACTTGAATTACTTAAAGTTTCATCTATGATACAGACAAGTTTTGATATTGAAAAACTTGTCTTTTTCATGAAGTTTAAAGGGAAAATGGCATACTCGTAGTACTTTCTTTTCTACCTTGGTACTAATGTGGTACTAGTGGGTAATAAGGTAGAAGCAAGCATGAATAATATGGAAACAGCAAGTTACCACTTACATTGCTGCACATCCATCTCTGCACTGATCCATCTGTATATGTATATGTTTGTATACTTCACTACTGGACTCATGCACATTCCTGTATTCCTGTTTTGTTTGGTTTGTTTTTCTTTGTACTCAGAGCACTAAGGCCTTGTACAGCTTAGTATAGTTTGCATACAGTGTTTGTATAGTTAGTATAGTTTGTATAATTTATACAGCTACCTCCATTGTTTGTATTTGACCCCATTGTTTGTATTTATTGTGCATCTCAGGCTGCTGGATGCCCTAATTTCCTTCCGGATCAATAAAGACAGACCAGTCACAGGGTCCCCTTTATGATACACCCTGGCACTACACCAGGCATTCTCAATGTATTTCTGTCATGTGTTCATGCAAGTAGAGTAAGTAGTGTGGTAGGATATCTCACAGTAGTTTTCAGAGAACTGGGGTTACCCTTGCACCCAAACATTCGCTTTCAAACCTCACTCAGTATCTTGACACCTCACACCCAGGCCAAAGGTCAGCATACAGAGCCCACACTAAGAACTGAGTGTGCCAGTGAGGGCGCAGTCACACTGAGGCAGTAAAACCCAACAAATGTTTGTGGGGAAGCCCAACTAGCAGGCGCTCAGATATCCCACACAGAAACACCCTTAAAGTGGGCCCATGAGATGGACCTTCCTCTGGCGGAATGTGCACACAGGTACAGAGGAGGCTGCAGTCCCTGGCACTCATATGCTATCACAATAGCCTCCACCAATCAGTGTGACAGCTGCTGACAGGACTTAGGCTTTCTCTGTGAAATGGAGCCTAGGACACAAAGAGCTGGTTGCTTTTCCTAAACCCCTTTGTCCTGTCTAAACAAAAACATAAAATTTGGACAGGACAAAGTGAATTAAGCCCCCTCTGACTCTCATCAGCAAATGGAGGAGGGGCAAAAAGCTAATAGCTCCAGTGTGGGGCAGCTATAGGGAGAAAAACTGATCTTAATTTAACTCAACTCAATTTTAATTATATAGCGCCCAATCACAAGAACAGTCACGTCAGGGAACCGTATATTGTAAGGTACAGACCATAGTACAGAGAAAACAGGCAAAATGACCCACTATGAACAAGCACTTGGGGACAGTGGGAAGGAAAAACTCCCTTTAAACAGGAAGAAACCTCCGGCAGAACCAGACTCAGGGAGGGACAGTCATCTGCCGCGACCAATTGGGACTGAGGGGAGGGACAGGACAAAAGAAAGCCAGAGATTAATACCAGGCATGAAGAAATGGCAATGGTGCAAACCCACCTTACTATAGTTTGGGGGAGGGGGGGGGGGCTGCAGACAGAAAGTGTGGATAGATAAAGCATGCTATTAGGTGATTCTTTTTGGTGATGCTAAAAGTGGAAAATAGGACAGTTTTGAGTGAAATGATAAGTAATGATAAGTCAACACACTAAATGCTCAAAAGGCAGCTCAGACAGTGCTGTGGGTAAATCCCATGAGGGACCAACAGGCTTAAAAGTAGGCCTCAGCCTCCTGGGCCCCTTCATAAACCTCATCAGAGAATGCTGACCAATACTACCAAAGCCATTATGACAAGGTGAAATTGCAGCGGAAACATGTGGTAATTTCTGTTTAATAACCATGACTCACTCTTTTTCTAGCTAACTTTTCAATTCCAGGAGGTATTACTATGAACTCGAGCAGTGTAGTTTTGCATTTTGCAGCCCTGATTCCTGGTTGTTGCACAGAAACTGCCACATATTTCAAGGTAAGAAAACACAATATTAATCATATTTACATTGTTAGTTTCAAACAGAGAAGAATGCAGGGGAAATTATAATATGGTATTTGTATCCTAATACAGTACCAGTCAAAAGTGTGTCCAAACCTTTGACTGGTACTGTATATTAAAGCATCACCAATATTACCTTAGTACTATTGGATTGCTACTAGTACAAGCCAATGTTTTGAATATGGATGAATGGATGGTTGTATGGATATTACTTTGGTAGTCAAGAGGTAATAACTTGCGATTTTGATATTATTGCTTTCTTGTTTCCACCTTAATCCCCCACTACTACTGAGCTGTAATAGAAAGTGCTGCTGGTATAACAATAACCCTCCATGCTCTGATTTCTTTTATGAGACTTAAACTATGATACAAGGACATCACCTAAGTGTTTCAAAGTGCATCTACACAAGTTTTATGAAAGAAAAAAAACAAACAAAAGAAAAACGAGACGAGACGCAAATCCAATACATCAGGATAAAAGTGTATGGTGTATTAACTTTATTATTTTGTGACACCTAGAGCTGCCAAGTGTAACTTAGGGGAACACTGAGGTTTAATATAGCATGCCTGCTGACTTTGGAAGTCCATAAGTGATGGCCACATTTGTGGATATACTGTATAATGTTGATCTTCATTCAGTAAGCAGATTCGGTATGCAGCATTGGTGGCCCTGCCTCTTAACCTGTGAGTTTACAGCTCTGCATGCTGTGCTTCCCTACTGGGTGCTGAGTGACAGAGGACTTGGTTAACGGGATTTCATGCTTCAAATGACAGGCTTCTCTCCTCCCTCTGTCTGTCACTACACTCTGTGGGGAAGCACAGTTAATTCAAGCTGGTAGCTTGCAATACTGCAAACATATACAGTACCTTTGAAGCGCAAAAAGACTTGATAATACAGTGCCACAGTAAATTAAAAAGGCTGATTTGGAAGGAAAGGTTCATCTAGCAATTCCTTCGCAGAAGGACTGTTTCAAAGCATGTACAAAGGAAATCAAAAGGCTTTAGTTCATCAAATATAATTTGAGAACATTTATTTGAGAGATAGTTGCCAACAGACATGGAAATGCAATGATAATCTAGTTCGTTAATTCCATATTACCTCTTAAAATAAATGGAAACTTGCAAGCAGAGCTTGTGAGCGTGATGATACGAATAATCAAGTCGTGTAAGTTTTTTAGGGTTAGTATGTTTTTGCTCACAAATCTGAATAGTATAGCAAAGTTTCAATCAGAACCTGTGTTGATATGCACACACAAAGTAAAGCAGTACAGCAGTATCATAGTAGATATTCCCCAGCTTGCTATCAGTGTCACATGTTCCTGCTCTGCTGTCAGGCATTTTGATTCCAACATTACAGCTTACAAACAGGTTGTGATTGGCTGCTGCTGGAACTGCCAGATTACATACCAGGATAAGAGTCGGGCTTCATGAAAACTGTGCCACCAACAGGAACAGACCAGCTGCATTCAGCTGCACCCTAGAGGTAGCGGGGTGAGGGTCAGGCACAGCCATGGTATAAATTCAGGCAGTTGAGTGTTATGCAAGCGTGTTATCTAAAGCCATCTGAGACAAGGCCATCCAGAGATGGTTATTACGCCTGTCACTCTGAGGGAGAAAGGCTGTCTGTGAGCTGACAGTGTGGAGGTGATGAGATCACAGCAGGTCAGACTTGTTGGTGACTGCTGATCAACAGTATATTGGTTATTGTAAAGGCACCGTATAAAGCAGTGCATTGCCTAGGTAACATTTAAGCACGCTTTTTGAACTTCATATCCAGAAATTTATTACATCCTAAAAATTTAAATTAGAAATAGATTTTTTTTTTCCCATTAAATCATAATCCCTCCATGCCTTAAATAGCTTAGATGCAATTCTACATCTCTGCATCCTTCAATATGTGCAGAACTAAGAATATGCAAATACACACACAAGCTGTCTTAATATATAATTTTGAAAAGTTATTGGTACACAGCAGTTCTAAGGGGGAACTATTCATAGTGACTGCTTATTTCGCTAATGAGCTATCTTCTAGCATATAAAAAAACACCACATGGATATGTTAAGCTTAAAACTTTTCACTAGAGGGATCTTATAAAAAAGTGGGGAGATTTTTTTTTTTTTTTTTTGTGAATCAAAGTAAAGTGGTGCTAGAATTTAGAAAAATGCATGCCTTCTCATTTCTCTTGGCAATTACAACTGAGGTGCCCTTAAGCAAAGTACTTCTAACCAAATTGCTCAGTTGAGAGCATTAGCTAACAATAGAACAATGTGGTTGATCTGGCACTCAAATGCTAACCGTTTCAGGAGTACTAAAAAAAATGCTGGCCTAATGGGGTGCTAGGGTGGCTCAGTGAATGGGCAGGTAACCATGTATGCCACATGTCTGTGGGGTGGGCGTCACCAGGTTTGTGTCTGATCTGTGGACCTTTCCTGTCTCTCTTCACTGACAAAAGTTTTATTTTTGCTTACATCATCATATTTTCAATGTTCAATTTTTATTTTTGGCCTTTTTTGAAAAACTTGGAAAAAAAAAGATTTTAAGAGATTGACGATAGTTTTTTTCAAACAGAAAACAACTGAAAATAAAAACTGTCACACATGCACAATAAATCTAGTGACTGTAAGCTTTAAATGTAGCAGTACAATAGAAGATTATATATATATATATATATATATATATATATATATATATATATATAAATATAGAGAG
>VUQJ01039605.1:16743-36378 GCA_015108635.1 Andinoacara biseriatus | reverse complement strand
TTGCTTTGTGTGCAGAGTGATAAAAAAATTAATTCTGTCAAAATGGGAATGTTTGCTCGTGCTCATCTTTAATATGGATTTCATATACAAACAGAAAAGCATCATTTTAGCATTATCTGTGAATTCACTGGACAGTCAAATGCACTGTTCTCACACGGGTGCAATCTGCCATCACGCAGACTTTTTATGAGGGAGCTGAGTTTAAAGACTGGTTAATGTCTGATTACACTGGAACATGTGCACATCTGCTGGGTAATATTCAAGGCTGCAGTACATGCGTGAAAGCAGTTTGAGTAAAAACTACAGTTAAACATCTGAAGTGAACTATAGAAATGCACTTGGTATTTTTTTTAATTAGCTTTGGATATCTTTGGTCTTTTCTGAGACAACTTAGTGAAATTAAACACAGAATTATGAGTATTGCCTGTACTGTAGTATCAAAACCAGGGTGTTTAGGAGCAGCCTAACTTTTAGTACCATTTCAGTTGGAGACAGAATGACAGGTGACCAATGCTCGTGTAGAAACAGATTTCCTGTTTGCATTCACATGTTCCAAGGTCAGAGTTGGCTTCATGCCCACACAAACCCACCGCTGCTTCTCTCCGATGTAAAAGGACCACCTAAGTGTGAAGGCCTGTCATGACGGTGGTGAGCAGTGATTCATAGTGTAGAACTCAGGGCTAAGCTGAAGCTATAAACAATTATAGCTAAGGAGATGTATGCTGAGTGTGTGTTTGTGAGTCAGAGAGTGGCAAAAAGAGAGAAAAAAATGAAGTGTTTTCTGACTTACCGGGGACTTGAGCTCAGTGTACACATTTGCCCAAATTATAATTTCTTTTTACAGGGAAACAGTGATGATTCACTGCTGGGAGAGTCTTAGCTGCTCTTAGCTGCTTTGGTGCTTAGGTCATGTTTGTAAATGAGAACTGGTTTTACCTGGTAAAATAAAGGCATTAAAAAAAATGTATGGCTGGTCATAAAATGCACAATGATAATGGTGCGTTAAACAGCCACAGTTCGTGCCATTCAGCCGAAACACTGCAGTAGCAGTGTGGCTCCCAGATGACTTTTTCCCTCAACTTCCGTCTTTTGAACAGTCTCTGATTCTTCTGTACATGAACAAGAACAAACAGGTTTTTAGTCAGTTACATAAATGTAGCGAGGCAAAATCAAATATCTCTCTGGCCTTGTGGAATAATAAAATGATTGCCTGTAGGAGAGTGTGTTATGACGTTATTCGTGTTTGAACAGTATGTTGATATATAGACAAGGCCTCAGTTGTTTGCAAGCCTTTCAGAATGTATAGAGGTGAATAAAAATGTCTCTGCACTTCTTTGCTGGCAGTGATGTTGAGTAGTAATCTACATGTAATTAAATTAGTTTAACTACATTTTAAAGTAGCTTTCTGGTGTGTAACCAAATTCACATTTATATGTATCCTTTTTTTTGTAGGATGGCACAGTGGAGCAGCAGTTGGCACCATTGCCTCATAGCAAGAAGGTCCTGGGCGTGAATCCACTGGCTGGTCGAGGGCCTGCATGTTTGTGGTTAACCGGTGATTCTCAGTTGGCCATAGGTATGCATGTGAGTGTGAATGGTTGTCTGTAGACTGGTGAGTCTATCACAGGATGTACCTCATCTTCTGCCCAATGGCAGCTAGAACTGGATAAGTAGACAAGAAAATGGGTGGACATTTTTTGTATATATTTGTTCAAGAAGCCCCGGTTAATACTGTTTTGTTGGCGGTGGTGGTGGATTTTTGTGTGGTTAAGTCATAAAACTTCAAACAATTTTGGGGCATAAAAGCACATCAATGCTGTTTCCATATCCCTGTTTGGATTCTAGTTTCTGGTGTCTGACTGCTGGGCATGGGTTTCAAAACCAAAGCTCACATTCTTTGCACTTCCTCGTGAATAGTGGATATTTGTTATTAGTTCTGTTTGGCCTGTGAACAAGCACACACTTTTGGCAATAAATTCAGTTGAGTGGCAGGTTTGCTTGGATATGATGTCTGTGTTTAAACATTTTAAAATCAGTTCCATTCTTTTCAATGTGATGAGGGAATTTCTGTAAATCTGGGACATACAGGTTGAGACATCAGATTTTGGACTAAGTGAACTAATTAGAATTTGGTGGTCTAAGGTCAAAATCAATGAGAGATCACAAAGGACATTTTCAGCAAAAGCTCAATAACTCAAAAACACCAATAATAAGATTTCACTTTAGAGGCTAAAAGGTTAAAATGATGTACTGATGACATTTTATATCTGAATAAACATAAGTCGACAGATTTACAAAAGACTTTCCTGCTTATTAGTCAATCCATAAATCAGGAATATAAAGAGAGATTTAGATTATACTTGACATTTATTTGGATACTGAATTTATATTTGTGGTGCCTCTAATGAACATGAAATTCCTTTAAAGTCCTTTAACTACATATAAAATCCATTCAAACTGCAACTTGACTGCTTGGTGGAGGCAACCACTGGGTTGTGTGCTTTAGCTAGCCACACAGTAGCTTTAAAAGCTCAGCTTTCAAAGTTGCTTCTCCAGTGCTGGTAACTAGTTATTACTGGCTGACTTTCCATCATTTTTACACTCCTCATCTTATGGTTGTTTCCATCTGCCTGGAAAGAGGTTAGAAGTTGACTGGCAGAGGTCCTGTTCTTTAAGAGTTAGTGGCTCACTGCAAGGGGCTTGTTTCTATCAGGGGTGAAACAGCCGCCCGTCCATCATCCTGACAGAGCTGACAGCCATTCGGCCAAACCAGTGGAGCTCCTGCCAACAATCAAAGGGCTTTTCATTGAAGGAATTCGGTTCTGGTCTGTCATCAGGGAGGGGCGTTCCCAGCTGTCAGGAGACCAGGGGGATACTCTGGTTCCTCCCCTACTTTCTTTTTTCTTCTCTGGTCACATCACTGGGATTGGTCAAGAGCCCATGCTCCACCGTCTCTTTCTCTCTCTCTTTCTCTCTCACTCTCTCTGCCCTTGAAAGTCAGTGTGCCATAAAATGTATTTATGTTAGCGCTGCAGTTCAGCAAACAGCTGTGTTGTGTGACATTATACAGCTGTTTGCAACATGGCTGTTACCTCTTATTTGCCTTTTACATGTCTTTTTTTATTTCTCATTGAGCCAGATTCTCACCTGTATTTATTTATTTTTTTTGTAACAATTCTTTCCAATTGTCACTCAGAAATGTTAGTTTTCTTATTCACCACTTGAGGGAAGCAAAACCAAGGAAAATGCAAAGAAGTACCACTGCTGAAATATCTGTTGACACACTAATCCTGACTATAATAATGCAGTTATATTAATTTTTAAGTTGCTTTTAAGATGTTTCCCAGAAAACATAACAAATACCTATTTTCATCTTGCTCAGGGGATTTATTTATTTTTTAAAGTTTGCTTCCTTGTTCCTGGGTTTGGATGAATGAAAACAAAATGTTTGGAGTTGCAGGTATTAGTGATCTTCATTATCAATTATTGTGAGTCATTTGTGACAAAGCATTTAACTGCATGATCTTTCAAACACCTGAAATATTGCAGAACTGAACATTTACTGTTATGTTAAACCAAAGAAATAAACAAATCTTCACATGTTGATATCTGCAGTGATCATTCCTGCTTGATACATAATGAATGCACATTTGCTGACTAATACACTATTGATCGACTGATAGATTACAGCAGAGACACATATGACGTAACAGCCTAATACACTGATTTTAACACACACACACACACACGCACACACACACGCACACACACACGCACACACACACACGCACACACACGCACACATATATATGATCATTTCATAAATTTGACAAACACATCACAAACTGTTGTAACATTTCTGTCTTTCCTTGCAGCACAGTTTTAAACTAGGATACTCTCTGATGCTTCATTACATAACCAGTGAGCTGCGTATATCAATCAATTATTCATCTGCATGTCATAACACTGAGGATACTTCGATTGTGACAGACACTAGCCAGACTAGGCAGTTCAGTAAATGGCAAAAAAAGGGGGAGGGGGGTTACACACCAATCCCCACTGAGCTTGTGGCTGAGCAATGTGACTGCAGAAGGAGAGAACCTTCAGATAAAACACGTTTCTCCACTTAAACTGAAAGACAGCGAGGATGCTTGATTTTAAAAACAGCCTTTGGCAGCAGGGGAATCAACACAAAACTATTCTGCACACGTGGATGTCCGAAGGTCTTCCCACATGGGATTGATAATGAACTGGTCAGTGAAGTGGACTCAGAAGAGGGAAGATGTATTTCTTTATTGCGCTTCATGCATCTTTCCGTTCTTATAACTCCCATTAAGGCAGACAATCGTGACTGAATGCTGGCTGGTTTGGCAGCTATACAGTGCAGTGCATTGTAATTTACCTGCCAGGATAATCAGCCATGAGCATCTGTTCTGTAAAACGTATCTGATTGCCTGTAACGAAATGATTATGAGCTTCCTCAAGGTTCAAAGGCTTATTTTATTTTATTTTTTGAGATAGCTGTGACTTTCTCTCTGCACTCAGAGATGAAAAACGGCTCTATTGATGTTCACAGTACAACACAAGGTAAAATCTCAGCATACTTAATAGTGAGATTGTGTCCTTCACTTCCTTTGTATATTTTCTCTTAAACCTTGGCTCTGCAAAACACCATCTGTGGCTAGGTAATGGTATATTAGGCTCCTGTCATTGGAGGTGTGATTACAATTTTTGCTAATTCTGGTTTCTTTTTTAAACTACAATTGCCACACTTCATTGTCCTAATGCACATGCACAAACAGACAGTTGATTTATAATGGATCCTCATGTAGCCAATAAAAAATCACCTACTCATCCACCCATACTTAAAGATATAATATATGGCATCTGGTGGCAGATGGCATAAATTAAACAGAATAAAGATGGATTTTATTCACATACTGGACATTTTTATGTGCAGTCTTCAGATGTGTTACCACCACAGAAGCATTTCACTTACAATAAGAATGATTTTGCAAATACGGTGGCCAGAAGCTTCACATCAACTAGTAAATGGACCTTAAATTATGTTTTTGCCTATTGCTCCAAATCCAGTAATACACTCTGGAACTCTATTTTTACAGATATGAGATATTCCTACTTCTAAGCAGATTTTTAAAGTCAGAACTGAGTGATGAGAAAGTAAAGACATAAGCTTCAACTTTGTTGTTTTGCTTTTATGTAGCACAGTTTAAAAGTCTTGAGTCACCCCTCATTTCTTTATATTTTGCTTCCAGTGAGCCAGACTTTCTTGTAATTTTTAAAGTGTTCTTGAGCAGTAGTTCTCCAGGTTTCTGAAGGTTTTACAAAGTTTTTCTTTGGGCATTGGTTGCTTTTTCACTTATTTTCAGTCCAGTCTGTGCACCTGGCCATTTTCAAAGGAATGTTTGTTTTTAAAGCCACTTAACACTGACCTATGAATCATTCAAGGACAAAAAAATGCACCTAACTCAAGGGATGAACCATTGTTGTGCTAACAAACAACAGACATAACAAACAATTTAGCAAAGAACCAACTTTAAAACTGTATCTTTAGACAGCCTGTCTCAAAAGCACATAATTTGTTCTCATTTCTTTAACTCAATCCATGAATAATTCCAAAGGTAACACAGTTACCGGCAAAAAATAATATATTTGCACCCGCAAGGTGATTCCCAAAGAGCTATTAGCAAAAAACTTGGCACATCGCTGCATGGCGTGCAGTGTGTCCTTACAAATTTGACTAAATTGGACAAGTGGAGGACAAAAGAAGACGTGGCAGACCAACAAAACTATCTACAGCAGATGAATAGCGTCTCAAAGTCATGTCCTTAGGAAACAGGAAAGAATCCAGCAAAGACCTGACAGAGGACCTGAGAGATGCATCTGGCCCGTCAGTCCATCTACTGTTCACTGAAGCCGCATCAGAAATGGTCTCAGTGGAAGGATGGCTGTCAAGAAGCCATTCTTATGGAAGAAAAAGCCTGAGGTATGCCAAATTACACAAGAACTGTACCAAAAATCAGTGGCTACAGGTCATATGAAGTTGGAATCCAAATTTTACATTTCTGGTTCAAATCATCTTCTGTATGTATGACGAAGAGTTCAGGAGAGAAGTATAACAGTGAGTGCCTACAGCCACCTGTTAAACACAGCGTAGGCTCTGTCACAGTTTAGAGCTACATTTCAGACAGTGTTTGTTTGAGATCTTGTCAAAATTGATGGAATTATGAACACACAAAAGTACCGTCAGATTTTGATACACCGTGCAATACCATGCGGCCAACATCTGATTGGCAGCGGTTTCATTTTTCCACATGACAATGATCGCAAACACATTGCCAGTACAGTAAAAGGATACCTCGATAGAAAAACACACAATGGCGCACTATCAGTCATGGATTTGCCTCCTAGCAAAATAGAAAGAAATGAGGGCTGGCTCAAGACTTTAGCACGGTACTGTACATGTGAACAAATAGTGTTTTGCAATCATTGAAGTGTTTAAATTATTTATACCCCATAGTTTCTTGTTTACTGTGTCCAAGCTTGATGTGGTTTTGAATATGTGATTATTGAAGCCAACTCGCTGATGCTGTCTGCTTTAAAATTCATAATAGAGTTCCAGCATTGTATCATAAAAAAGACCTGCACATAATCAAATAAATAATCATGAGGTGAACAAAGCTATTTCTAGTACACCACCATTAGTAAGAGTGTGTATTAATATTTATACTTTGCTTCATATTATTACATTTGCATGGCAATCTTATTTCTAAAAATGGATAAAGGGCATTTGCTCTAAATTTCCAAAGCAGCAGTTGGAGTGATCTCATTACTGTGATAATGTTCACACACACTGCTTAAAACCTTCACTGTAACTCATTCTCAGAGGTTATTTCTTAATAAATGTTTCTAATTTTAGTTCTGGTTTATAAAAAAAAACCAGAACATAAACTAGGCATTTATATATATATGCACACCTATAGTACAGTAGTACAGTATGTCAGACATGATATGAGTTACAGATGGTGTTTCTGTATGTGAGGGAGACAAAACAGAAAAAAAACACAACAACAGAAAAGAGAAAGCGAGAGCAGCAGAGAGATCAAAGACTGTGGCCAAGGCAGGCCCTGTATCAAAAATGAGGTTGGAAGGCTCACTCTCCTCTCTCCATCCAGTTCTCCCTGATCACGGACCCTGAGGAGAATAAACTCAATCCATGTTAAATTATAGATTAAGGCCCAGCTCTGGCTATGGCTTGACAGCTGGCGGCATCAAGCTGCACTGGGTTTTACACATTACTTCTTCTTCCACTGTTGCCTCACCTTATTAAAATCAACATCAAACACTCTCCACAGACGAATAACAGGATTTAACAGAGACTGTATGAATATGTAAAGAATCTCTCTGCAATGCTCTCTCCGTGAGGCTTTGTGGATGATTTTACCTTTAGCGTGACTTTTCAGGCCACAAGCGATAGTCTTTTATTGTCACTTTGTTCTTTTACCTCCATGGTGAGATGATTTTGAAGTTTTTCTTTTCGTAGGTGCTGTCAAATATAAAAGGATAAAAAGAGATATTGCCACTCTGCATGCTGTTCTTTAGTGTTCCAACCAGGTCGTGCAATCTAAAAGCTACAGTGCGTCATAAATACAAATACTGTCCGTTTCAGTCACACAGACTCTGTTAATATCGATATGCACAAGAAAATCAAACAAAAACATATCAGGGGTTTAGATGTGCAGTCTGTGATGCAGCAAATATGTACAATATGCTGCTTGATCACATGAAAAAGAAAGCTTTCACAGGACATCCTCATTTTCCATAGGAAGTAAGAAGATAAGTAGTAGCCAGTTGCTTCTGATCAAATTCACAATGCTCTTGATTTTTTGATCATCAGCTGATCTGGAGCATTTAGATACATGTTTACACAATGACACAATCTTCCCAGGAGTGGATATTCCAGCAAATCCCCCACAAGGTTAGAGCATGCAATGCTCAGAGAAACAGCAAAACACCCAAGAGCTACATCTCACAATTTACAGGCCTTACTTAGCATGCTAAATGTTCAAGTTCACCGCAGCACAATTAGAAAAAGTATGGCTTGTTTGGAAGGGTTGCCAGGAGAAAGCCTCTTCTCTCTAAGAAGAAGATGGCAGCATTTCTTATCTTTGCAAAGTTGCATCTGAGCAAACCAAACTCTGGCCAAAATGCACTGTGCCACATTTAGAAAAATCCAAACACCTCATACCAACTGTCAAGCATGGTGGTGCAGGGGTGATGAGTTGTGGTTGTATTGCAGCCACAGGACGTGCAGTCACTGAGTCGACTATGAGCTCCTCTGTATATCAAAGTATTCTAGAGTCAAACATGAGGTCACCTGTCTGACAGACTGAAATTGGGTCAGGCAACTCCAGGACTCCAAGTACATCAGCAAATGTACAACAGAATGGCTGAAAAAGAAAAGAAACAAGGTGCTGCAATGACCCACTCAAAATCCAGACCTCAAACTGACTGAAATGCTGTGACACATCCTTAAGAAAGCTCTACATAAATGAACGCCTGCAAACCTCAATAAACTGAAGCAAGGTTGTAAAGAAGAGTGGGACAGAATTCCTCCACGATGACACAACAGATAAATTCATACAGAAAACAATAACTTCAAGTTATTGTTGCTAAAGGTGGCTCTACAAGCTATTGAATAATGCGTTGTATTTAGTTTTTCACAGGCTGAATGTTTACTTGATTAATCATCTGTCAAATGTGCATCTCTGCTGCATCCATGAACTTCAGTGAATGTGTGCATGAGTGTCATCCTTGGCCACATAGCACAAGACTGACAGCTGACGTTATGAACAAAGCTGTTAGTGTATTATCACATTAGGCATATTGCGTGCATCATTTGCACTGGATACTGGATTATCATATTTATTCTTGTATTTTATTCATTTTGCCAATAACCTCACAACAGTAACAGTATATTTACATCATGGTGCAGCTTCCCCCTTATGAATGTCAGTAAATTCTGCTATTTTCTGTCTGATATAAAGAAGCAGCTACTGTAATTGTAAACAATAGCCATGACATGACTCTGGTTACATAAATGTAAGAACAAACAGCTTTCATGCCACAGAGTTTTATTCACAAAACCAGATGGAGACACATTTAAAACTTGCCTCTCCCTTTTATCTGAAATGAAACACTTTCCTGTCTTCTCTAAGAATGTATTTTTAGGGAATATTTATAAATATAGAGCCCGGTATATGAAAAATAATGAATGTATAATTTTGGTACAGTGATCTAAAATAGAACTCTATATCTGTTCTCAACAACAGTAGTGCAGTAGCAACATTTAGTATTTCCCTTACAACACTTTCATGCAAAACAAATCTCATTGGGCAGTTGAAGGCATCGAGATCATTTCCAGTGTCAGTATTAAATATGATGCATGCAACTTCAACATAATCACCATGCATCAGCAACTAAAGGAAAGCATAGAGTACAGTGCTGTGAAAAAGTATTTGCCCCCTTCCTGGTTTTTGAGTATTTTGCTTATTTTTCACACTTTAATGTTTCAGATCATGAAACAATTTTTAATAATAGATAAAGATAACCTGAGTAAATACAAAATGTAGTTATTAAATGATGATTTCATTTATTGAAGGAAAAAAGCTATCCAAACCTACCTGGCACTGTATGAAAAAGTAATTGCCTGCTAAACCTAGTAACTGGTTGCGCCGCCACTGGCAGCAAGAACTGCAATCAAGTGTTTTTGATAGCTGGCAATGAGTCTTTCACATCGCTATTTTGAATTCAGCCACACTGGAGGGTTTTCGAGCGTGAATGGCCCATTTAAGGTCATGCCAAGAAATCTCAATTGGATTTAAGTGTTTAAATTTAAGTTTGTTTTATTTTTTTTTTGAGCCATTTAGCGGTGGACCTGCTGGTGTGTTGCAGACCATTGTCCTGCTGCGTAACCCAAGTAAGCCTGAGCTTCAGGGCATGAACGGATGACTGGACATTCTCCTTCGGGATTGTCCTTCAGGTCATCCAGCAGCCCCAGACATCACACCACCATGTTTGACTGTTGGTATGATTTTCTTTATATAAAATTCCGGGGTGGGATTGTTTTTTCCACATAGGACTGGGGAGATTTGGATAACTTTTTTTCTCCTTAATAAATAAACCACTGTATTTTGTATTTTGTATTTTCATTTTTTATTTATCTTTGTCTAATATTAAAATTGGTTTGATCATCTGAAACATGCAAGTGTGACAAATATGCAAAAAACTGAGAGATCAGGAATGGGGTGGACACTTATCGCTGCACTGTATATGCACAATCTGCTTTATGCCACTCTGTGCAGTTTAAAGAACATTAACAATAAAATTAGCACACTGTGTAGCACTAATGCTTACAGTTACAACCGGGGTACATATAAAGAGAAAGTAGATCTGACACTGAACCGAACACATGGACACAGGATTACTGCACATTCGTGTGTTTTCTCACTCAAGTGAGCCTTCATTGAACCTTCTGCAAGTCTGAAAAAGAAACACACACATATATACAACAAGTCTACAGAGTTTGGATTTTAACAGTAATCTCCTGTGTTGAGCTTATGTATTACTGATGGCAATGCGTTACTGATATGAGACATACTGTACATGCAACTCACACAAGAAGTTGATGGTCAAACAGCTTGATTTATCCACAAACACTGAAAATTATGTCATATAGCCAAAGACTTGTAACTGAGATAAAACAGCCTTATCAGTGAGTAACATACAGGAACACAATCATGTGCCAGTTAGCATTCATAATGGCAATTTATGTGACACGTCACAGTGATTCTTTTTGTTTTGTAAAGGCATTCCAATAGGTTTGGGATTTTTGAGACAGTTCCCAGTTAAAAATAAAAAGTTATAGTATTAAGAGACCTTTGGTTTCAGTGATCCCTAATTCTTACTCATCCAATGACAAGCTTTCAGATAGCCTAGATAGATAGATAGAGATGGGGGAGTCTGACCAATGGGGATAAATCTCAGTCCTGAGTTTAGCATAGTGATGCCTGTGATGCTCAACAGATGAAAACTCCATTTCATTTACCAATAGTGGGAAGTGCATTTCTTAGAGGACATTTGAATGTTTTCCATTTAATTTTTTCCATTTAATGGAAAGCTCACGAAACACTTAGCTTATTTGACTTCCTTCGTGCGAATGCTGTGTTTTCACCTGTTGTTTTATCGTCACAAGCCTCCTTGTTTTCTCTGCATGTTAGATCCTAACTGCACTTTGACCCAAGCTGGGAGTTTTTGACTGGCTTTAAAGTCACTGTAGACTCCGGGCTTTCACCGGGTTCTCCATCTTCACCTGACTCAGCATTCTGACCTGATTCTGTACTCTGACTGGATACTGAGGCTCTGTCCGTCTGCTGATAGGATGAGCAGAGATCCTGCCACTTCTGTCGATTGGCATCAATGCCATCCATCATTGGCTGTAACTTTCTGTTGAGTTTCAGCAGTGCCTAGAGAGAGAGAGAGAGAGAGAGAGATGGTTTTATTATTGCATTTTTATTAGACTGCAATACATAACTTAAATTGGAAAAGGTTGTCTGACCTGGTAAAGAGGTTTACAGATCCCATCAATCCATTCAAGCTGTAAGGCCGGTAGTTCATCTTTGCGATTGCGATCAAAGATTGCCTAAAGAGATGAACATTTTCTGTCATCCAGTCATCATTTTTGTGAAAATCTAGTTGCATTAGGGAAATTGTGTGAATGAGACTTTTAAAGTTTTCTTACTTACTGCTGGGATTAACTTAAGCTCTGATCGCTCCCTGTCACCTTGCTCGAAGAATTCACTTGTCACCAGTTCTGCAACCTGGGGATGTCAAGGGAAATAATTGCTGCTAAATTATTTTACTGGAAAATGATAAATAGAGTTAGCATTTTTGTGCTAATTTTACTTTAAAGGATATATTGTCAGAAGGTTCAAAATACACTTCTGTTTCTAACAAGAAGAATTTTCTGGTAGTTATTTCATGGTTCAAGCTTTACAGGGACAACTGAGCTTTGGAAATATAATTTAGTTGTGCATGAATAAATCAAATTAGTCTCTGTGTCCACCTGAAATTGAGTAAATGAATTAGTGAGTAAATTTAGTTTCATTAGAAACCTCTAGGAAACTAGTATGCTTGACCTATATAGAGGAGCTGTACAGGCCAAAGATGCAAAAAAAAAGAAAAGAAAGATTGCCCTTATGCTCCTGGAAAAGTCCCAAAGAAACCACAGCAGTGTTTATGGTACCACCTTAGATGGATTTTTAATCGAATCTATTCTCCAGTGTCCTGTACCTGTAACATATTCATGACATGGATTTATTATAAGAATGCTCTTAATATAGCCATGGCTCAGGGCCACCAGGAAGCAACTGCTTATCATAGTGTGTACTGTGCAAAAGCAGAAAGAAACTTTGGGTGTATTCCGATATCAGCTGGATAGTGTAGTGGCAACAGCATCCCCTATCTATCTATCTATCTATCTATCTATCTATCTATCTATCTATCTATCTATCTATCTATCTATCTATCTATCTATCTATCTATCTATCTATATGCACACAACAACAGTGTGCAAAATGATAGCAGGCTGGGCATACATAGAATTCCATAACCAAGTGGCTGGCATAGTATAAAGGAACATCTGTGCTGAGTATGACCAGGTCCCGATAGACAAATTGGTAATGGCTAACCAACCGGACATAGAGATGGTGGACAAGAAGAGGAAGAAGGTCATAGTGCTAGATGTAGCAATACCAAGTGATGGCAATATCAAGAAGGAACACGAGAAGCTCTATAAATACCAAAGGCTCAGAGAGGAGCTAGAGAGGATGTGGTGAAGGTAACAGTGGTCCTCGTGGTAATCAGAACACTTGGGGCAGTGACTCCCAAGCTGGGAGAGTGGCTCCAGTAGATTCCAGGAATGACATCCGAGATCTCTGAGTGTGTGTGTGTGTGTGTGTGTGTGTGTGTGTGTAAAGGTTAAAAGTGTAATCTCATGAAGAAGTTGAGTCCTGCCTGCTGCAGTACATTGAACGAGCAGCTAGAGTGAAGGGATAATGAAAGATTCAAACCTGTTTAGATATTTTCCAGGGACGAGTGACCGCACCCAGATCACATGCTGTCATCAGCATAGACCTGTTGGTGACATTACAGGTCACTTTCAGCCTCTTGTTTTGCTCAGTTATGCTTAATATTACTTTGCTTTATTTTGCACAAATTTAGACACCTGAGAACTTCTCTTTGTCCTTCATCAGTCCAGCTGAACTGTCCAGACAGAACATACTCAAAAAACTTGGTTCTGCGCCTTACGATTCAAAGAGACAGTCAAGGATGGTCAAAGTTTGTATTTTTTTTTCTTCGTAACCACTAAAGCTCTTTGTAATTAAAAGAAAAAAGATTATATTCTACTGTTATAAATACAATAATGTATCCAATAATCATGAAGTACTTCAGCTCTGAATGTACTGAAAAGAAAACACACTTACTCAAAGTGCAAAGTAAGGTCTGTGGAGAGAATAGCCTGCTTCAATAGTTGCATCATGTTGCTGTACTCTTTAGAGCTTAGGTTTGCAAAGATATTGTGACCCTGTGAAAGAAAAACACAATAGTATGCAATACAGTAGGTACACACGCAAAAGTAAGCAAGCATGAGTAATAGTGGATAAAATGTCTCCTTAAATCCAATGCACTGGTAAAGTCATTGCTCACTGTCAAAAGAAGCTCCTATTAGAAATGTTAATTAGCAGTGTGTTTGGACTTTCTCTGTGCTCTGCTAAAAGAAATCAATAGAAAACACGGTTCCCAATGATCAAACTGATTTTAACTTTAGACAGAGCAGCCTCTCGACTTTACTTGCAGTCATTTGTGCTGCAGCACACAGTTAAACAAAACAAAAAAATACAAAAATAAAAACACCAGAAACCACCTTAAACAGCAGCTTTCTGTTAGCCTAATGGATCACTTGCTTGTTACTGGACCTTTAGGTTATTTTGACTGTGAATTTGAGTTTTCTGCTGTTTTGAATATGTTTTCTTGCCGAGCTGATGTTTGGGTTCATCTATAGGGACAGACGTTGCAAACTAGCTTCAGGCTGCAGCATGTATTACTGAACCACGGATTAAAAACATTAAAATAAAAATAAAAATACAGCAACGTTTGTGCTTGACTTTTTGTTGCCCTTTGATTCCGGTATTTTTTTGTTTCATATTCAAACTGCTAACTATAAAAAGCTGGAAATTCTAGCTCCTTGGTCAAGAAAAGCAAATTAAAAAAAAGAAAAAGAAAAGCAAACTAGAAAACCTCAGCCATCATCATCATCAGAATCATGAGTTTTATAACCATATATAAATATTAGCCTGACCTCACTTTGCAGGATCATGACTGCATGGTTGAAGTGATGATGCTCCAGGGTGGCTGATGTCCCATAAAGCAGAGCCAGAGCGGAACCGGTCCTGCAGGAACAACAGAGTGGTTAGTTCCTTGCACCAGCAAGATACATGTTCCTTAAGCCTCGGGCCTCTGTGGCTTACTTAGCTTGAAATGCATTGTTGGTGCCTCGGTGGTCCAAGTCATGGCACAAACATCCGACCATCAGTGCCAGTATCTCTGCATCCGACAGGACATCCTGGAAACTTGCTGTCTACACAAAGCAAAGCAGACAACCACCTTCTTACCAAGTAAAATTAAAAACATTCTGTTTTATTTATGTTCATTTTATATTTAAAGTATGTTTTTTTAATAGTATACTTTGTATAAGTTGGTATAGAATAGGATAGGATTGTAAAATATCCTATATGGGATAGTTTAGAGATTGATTATTAATTAGTCTGATGATGAGTCTTTTTTTCATTGCAGACTTTAGAAATCACTTTGTAATTCTAAGGGTATAATTTTGAATAGTATCTTTTAGTGGTTTTTTTTATTGCACTGCATTGAATAAAAACCAACCCTCAGGAACTAGAGACCAAATCAGGCAACATGCAACATAAGACCTCATAGATATACCTCTTAGAAAACTGGATTTATATTTATTTATTTTTCAGATTTGTGGGCATGCAAAGCTGCTGAGCATCATTACTTTCTGTAAAATTATATATCTGGTTTGATTTGCTCTATCTTGAAATTTACCGTGATCATAACGAACATGCACTGCGACACATTGAAAGCATGCCTCCAGTTATGATATGCCACAGTTCGATAGTTCTTCCTCACAGTTAGAAGCCAGCGGCACAAAACCTAGAAGCAGACAGATACACAGGAGGTATCAACCTATGTCTATATATGGACAGATAAATATGAATATTACAATGCATGGCCTTACTTCATAGTCAATTTTAAACTTTTGGACAACACCAAGTTCGAGAAACATCCTGAGAGAAGCTGTGATCATGGCGTCATTGTCCAAAGAAAAGTCGTTGAAGTGAAACTCATCAATGCCTAACTCACTGCTCAGGGGGATCTTGGCAGCCTTAGGGAGAGAGGACAGTACTGTCAGTCACAGAGTACCACTGAAGTATGACAGCATTAGCAAACAGACTTCCAGTTTCTGTTTCACCTTCATCCACTGGTAGATTTCACTCATTTCCTGAAGTCAGTACAGTGTTTTTATTCATTCTGTATTGTTTGTCATTCATTAGGATTACCTTGAGTCTGTCAACTTCTACCTTGGAACAGGTAGCGTGATAGGATAACATCTGAAACAGAGGGAAAAATGCAAAACATTGAGGCATTAAAAAAAAACTGCCTCAGATAGTAATGTTATGTCATGAAGGGATGGCTTAAATAAAATAAGACTAACTCTCTAATGTACACTCACTGCTAAACAAGATAATTTATATTTACCAAGAAGGTTGATGCCGTTTTATCTGTCCTGTTTATAGTCTTATGCGATCAGGATCAAAGTAAGTATGTATCTGCTTTAAAGCCAATTTGTTGCTATCTTCTGGCTCCCCTAACCACAAAAAAATCCATCAGGTGATCAAAGAAACATCAAAGATTTTGTAAAAGAAAGACAGCAGTGTGTGTCTTTGATGAAAAGTGAGCAGACCAACACGTGTATTTATCATCAATAATTAAAAAACAACTAAAATATTTATGGTAGAGAAAAGGAACCATGTTTTCTGAGGATAATGTGACGGCTCAGGTTAGATACCGGGCAGTGGAGCACAGACAGAGATCCAGATCAATGTAAAGAGCCTCTGTGAAGATTAGCATTAACTGTGATGACAGGATTTTTCTACAATCAATAATTTATCATACTGGCAGTTTGAATTCATTTCAAGTGGTGTAATCAAATCATTGTTTTTTGCTGGTCCCAGTGCCTCTAAGATAAACCAACATCTCATAGCATTTTTCTTGCATATTAAAAGATTTATCAAAGTTTGCTTTTTACAATGAAAATATACTCATTCATGAAAAAGAGTTTATTACATTATTACTATTGCTTATATTGTTGTTATGAGAGTATGTTATCCCTTTGATTGGACAGAGTGTACACTGCCTCTCGCCCAGTGTCAGCTTAGATAGGCTTCAGCTCCCCTGCAACCCTACTTGGATAACTGGTTAAGAAAATGAATGGATGGATGGATGGATGGATAGAAAACTGGCAAAAGATGAAAAAGTAATATAAACAAATTAACTCATATATAAATATGACATATCTTCCACAGAGATGTGGAGTGGTGGGTAGAAGAAATTGTTCTGATGAACATGCTTACATCCAGTGCTACTGACTGTTTGGCCCACGTCTTCTTAACTTGATTGTACATCATTGTGTTGTTGATTCCAAGGCCACAGAATATCACAAATGCCTGCACACAAACAATAGGGGAAAGGGAAAAAAACATATGAAGAGAACTGAAGATTTCGAGTGTGACAGTGCAGACCAAACAGCAGGTTTGGTAGTGTAGCCTAACCTCAAACAGCCTCTGATCTGCATCGTCGAAGGTCTTCCTGTCCAGGCGGTTCAGAATTTGTGCAACCCCTGCAAAAAATATGCATAAATCACTGACTGTAACACGAGAGTTAGTTTCCAATGAGACAGAATTGATTATCTTCTGGTTCACCCACCAATTATCTGATGAGTTCGATTCCAAATAGGAACACATAACACTGATCTAATGTGAAACCCCGACGCCTGATCTGCCTGCAGAGAGAGAAGACAGAATATGACATTTGACATTTTTTCTTCCTTTTTTTTGTGAGAAACTGATATCCCTGTAGTGATAACAAATGTGCCAATGGCTCATATTTTTTGACTGGTTTTTAAACCAAAGCTTCTGGTATAATAAAGACAGAGTTCATACCTCAGCATCAAAGCGTGGGTCCTGACACACATCACTGATGTTAACAGGCAGACCTGTTGAAGCCACCAGCTCAGCAATGCTGTTATTGATTAGCCAGTCAGAACAGGATAACTTCTCCATGCTGATGTGGCCAATAAGACAAAGAGGAAAGAATTGTCACGTGCAGGCTGGCACATCCAAAAACAGAAATAGTGACTATTGAGCTGGAATGCAGGTCTTCATCATGTCTGTGTGTATTATGATTTGTTTATCTGCAGTAGTAATCTATGAATAGAATCTATTTCACCTGATGTCACGGTCCATGTTGCACAAAGGAGACATGAGCTCAAATGTCTTGGAAAACTTTACAACCTACGAGAAAGTCATATATCACTACAATCAGTAGCAACTTCATTCAGCAAAAAAGTATTGGCTTTGGTTTGGTTATACACTGAAATTCAAACAGCAGATGAATCTTTCAGGATAAAAAAAGGTCTCACAGGTGAGTCAATGTCCTCCAGAAGAAGCACAGAGCAGCGTTCACACTGCAGCAGAGTCAGCGCTCGCTGCATGATCTTCCTGACAATCTTTTCCAGGTCAGTTTGTTCCTCGAACAGGTCATTGACCACCTCTAGTAAAGCCTGCGACAGCAACAATGAACCCTATAACTTAGTATGTTCATTACACAAAAATTTGCACATTCATGATGCAAAATCATGTTGTTTGAAGTTAATGTAAGCTTAACTTTTTCATTAAAACACTATTGACTAGCGTGAGTATCATGATTCTTTGTGTGTTTTAAACTTCTCACCCTGCTCCTTTCATACTCCTTGCGAGACTCTGAAAACAACTTAGCATTAGAAATCGATATTCCACAGAATGGTAGATACATCTGCAGCACCTGGATAAAAGCACAAAGGAAAGTGGTGAAATGCATGCACAATGTATGTGATACAGATATTTGCATTCTAATAAGGAAATAAAACCAAGTAAGAGAATCAGAAAGAGTGTCTGGTGACGTGGATAGAAAGTCATGATGAAGCATCTCAGCACACATTTCTCTCAAATAGATATGCTGTTAATGAAGTATTGATTTAGAGAAAGAGACCTAGTTAGACATCAAGAGCTTTAAAATGTCTCAACAAGCTGTCTGATCAAGCACCCCCACCCCCTCCTTTCCCCCATCCATTTTGCCTTTGTTGCTGAAAAATAGTTTTTGAGGTTGCTCTGGCCAAGTTATATTTAGTGTTTTGTTTTATATTGTTTAAATCTCTTTCAGCTTCTTTGGAGTGAGAGAACATCATATACTATATAGATTCATAATGTATTCATTTCTTTATCTGCCACCTTGTGGATGAATTTCTCAGTGCAGTTGGACTCCTGCAACAGGAAAGTGGTGATTTTTACAAACTCCAAATATCATCGCCGTGTATATATATATATATATATATATATATATATATATATATTTCCACAAAGTGAATGAAATGAGCACTTTGCCTTTTTGCGTAGCAAAGCAATCTGTTCAATCTCCAAGATGCATATATTATTGTCTCATCAACAAACTCAGAGAAATAAATTATATCCATAAGCAGCGGAACCGTAAATGAAGCTATAACACATGCACATTCTAGTAAGCGCAATTTCAAGTGCATAGCCGAGGGAGCAACTGAAAGTACTGCTTTCCGTAGTGTGTATATAGATTGCGCTGGCAGACATATTTAATGTTCCACACTTGAGTAAAAGGTTGACCTCTTCTCTTCATTTTTCTTGTGCTTTGCTTCCAAGGGAACACTTTACCCCTCTCCACATCCATTAAGATGCAAATTACAAACAGTATTTTCGGTTGCATGGCAAATGTTAGTGTGCGTGGTGCTGATAGTTGGGGTGCAAGATGCTCCAATTCAATTTAACGCCTTCTCTGAAATGCCCTTAATGGTACAGTCAGTAATATTGAAGAAGATGAATAGAGGGTATTATATGTGAATGTGCAGCCCGGTAGTACAACGTGGCGAATGATTTTCTTCTTTTCAGCATAACAGAGCCTCACCTTCTCATCATCCTCAGTAAAGGCGATGCCTATTGGATTTTTGTTAATTGCTTGTACAACACCTATGACTTCTCCATCACTGTTACAGATGGCCATACAGAGGATGGACTGAGTCTTGTAGCCGGTCAACTTGTCAATCTCATCACTGAAGCGGTGATCCTGGAATTGTGGTCATATAAATACACAGGATATTACACATTTATGAATAATAAAAGAGCCCAC
>VUQJ01039605.1:0-16723 GCA_015108635.1 Andinoacara biseriatus | reverse complement strand
GGAATATTACCAATTTATAAAAAAAAAAAAACCCCACCAAAAAAAAAAACAAACAAACCCCCCCCCCCCCCCCAAAAAAAAAACACACATATAATTCCAAGTGCACCCTGTAAATGATGCACACATTTGACCTCATAGCCCTACATCTCTATGGATTTTACGCGTTTATGTCACGAAGCCTACAGTATAATAACGCATCATCTGCTTTTAGGTATGATACTTGGGCTTGTAAATTTGAGTCTCTGTGGGATTAAATTGTTTTACTATAAGCAGAAAAACGTTGTACCCCCTCACCGACAGGTAACTGTACTACTGGAGTAGTGGACCGCAGGGGCATACATCAGCATGTTTCCTTAGCTGCCCTAGCAAGCCCAGGGCAACGACATAATGATGTGGTGCTCAAGTCTAACATGTAATTCGAGATCTGGTTTATGGAAAGCAATATAGTGATCGGTTTTCCTTTTCTTTGACTATGGTAATGTATTTTTTCCAAAACGATTGTATTAATTACCGTCATTTCTTAGTCTTCATTTCTTTGAGTTGAGCGCAACAACGTGCGCAAATGTTCTGAAGTTCTGAGGCATGGGACAATGTTGTCAGTCCTTGATAGCTATGGTAGCAAAGAAACTTCGAAAACAACGTGTTTAAAAGATTTAATTCCTTTTTTAAAACATATTTTGATAATTTTAACTTGGGAATGTTGCCAAACGTGGACCTCAAACCTGAAGTGTATTGTCCAATAGCGCAGTTTTTCTCTCACTGCTAAAATACTTGGTCGGACACCCGACTTCATCATACACTGATGTCCACCATTATAAATGACTGCACTTTTTAAAAAATACAAATTGTAACTATCGTAAGTGCACACTTTACCTCATATGCGTTTGAGATGTTTACAGTCTCTCCATGTTCTGCCACATATCCAATGATACCTTTCCCCCATGGCACTTGCACTTCACTGGAGTTAAGAGTGCTGGATGATGGTCTGACTGTGGTGCCTGAGTGCACATCAAAGAACTTGGAAACCAGTGTCCTTTTGTGAGCGGGTCCTTCAACGAGGAAAAGCGAACACCTGTCTGCGTCTACAAGGATGCAGACATTGATCAGGATCTTATAACTGAGATTCGTTAAGTCCAGCTCATTGGAGATATCTTTCACTAACTCTAAGAAAAACTCCCTCTCGTTGGTTTCTTTAAGTCTGTATTTGTAGTCAATGGCGCTGGATGCGTACTGAGGCACACTGACCCTGGACTCCAGCAGGGCGCTCAGGATGTGCGCGGTTGTCGGAGGCAGTGAACTGGCTTTACGCAGAAGCGCACGGCGCCTCATGCTGGACTGGGACTCATGTTCGCTCAAGCTCACATGCTCGTCGTATGTCCAGTGTGCAGTGGTGGCTTTGGACCGAGCGAAGTTCCGTCGCAGCTCCATGTGGGACGATCTGCGCCGGAGCCCGTCAGCGCTGGTCGGCCAGAGCGGGTCCATGGCAGCGCCCCGCTTCTCCTCGACAGAGGACACTTTCGACGGCTGATGCTCCTTCAGCCACCTGCTAACCTGGTCACATTTCGCTTTCCGAACGAGATACTCCTCGAACAGATCCGGATGACAGTCCAAAAACGCCTCTATATCCGAGAAGTCAAACGCTGTCATAGCGAGAGCAGCTGTGAACACCAAATGAGATTCTTAAATATAATAGAGCAGGACTTAGATGAGGGAGGGAGGCGGCCACAGCCGAGCTTCTCAGAGAAGTGATGATCTCAAAACATTTTTTCATTCACTCCCAGTATGACCCAGTCTAATTCAAAGTACAGGGAGCAGACGTGGTCAAATAGATCCACTTTTCTGGGGACGGTTTGAAGACGCAAAAGAGATGAGCTACAGCTGTCCGTCCAAAGAGCGATTGAGCTGTTTCTCTGGGGATTTCTGTGGAATACTATGCAGATATGTAGAAAAACACAGCGCTTATATTTTCCCCAGTAATAAAAAAAAAAGGGGGAAAAAAGAAAAGACAACTTGCAGGACAGTGACTTCAGTGACGCTTTATTCTATACCACCAAAGACACTCTGTGCAAGGCTCATGATAAAAACTAGCGATGTTTCAGTTACATTCACAGGTAATAATGAGCCAGTTTGGAAGATGGCCTGAGTAACCATGTCAATTTTAACTTTATTTAGGTGTTTTTACACAAATATCAAATATCATATGATAGATAGATAGATAGATAGATAGATAGATAGATAGATAGATAGATAGATAGATAGATAGATAGATAGATGCTGCAAACGTACAAAAGCTGCTCTGACTATCTTGCCTTATGAACATCTCTGAATAACTCAAGGGCACTTGTCTCCCAGCTAATAGAATGCAACTGAATAGATGGAGAATTAAAATGAAAACACTCAAAAAATGTGTTAATTTATCTTTTTTTTTTTCCTAAGCAACTCTATGGAAATTAAAAAATAAAAATCCCTGTCATGGATGTAATTTCCTTTAAAATATTTCCCATTGTAGTGACAAACACACCTATGTTACCCTGGAGTCACACACATACACACACATGCCCACACACTGTGCTCTATGGTTGTGAAATGTGTTTTTTTTTTCTGAAAAATGAAATTAAAGAAAAATTCTCCCGAGCTGTGAGCTTTGAAGTGCAAGTTCACAGGTTCATATTTTATTCTTTCATTCTCAGCTCACATGAAAGAAACATCATGAATGTCTCGATAAGCCCTTTCAGAAAGCTTGTAGTCCACTAACAAGGCAAGGATGGATTAGTAACTGGGCGACGCAGTCAGCACCATAGACCACTGCAGTAGTCAGTGTGTGTGTTTTTCAGCCATCAGCACCCTTATTCTCTAACCTCTAGCAAGCTGCTTAGTGGCCTAAACTTAACATTAACTACATACTGTTAGATCCATAAGTTTTTGGACAAATATTCAATTTTTTTTGTTGTGATTTCTACCTCTGTGTACCACCAAATCTAATTTTAAATCTCGATCCATTTGCACTGTGAAGCGCTGTCTGATCAGTTTTGCAACAATTGGCTGCATCTGAGCAGAAAGTATAATCCTTCACAATTCATCCTGCTGATTCTATCAGAATTCACATCATCAATAAACACTAGTGACTCATTTCCACTGGCAGCCCTGCTGTGACTTCCTCCACCATGATTGCAGACTTTGACAATAATGCGCCTAGCTCCTCAAGACTGTTCTTGACTTGTGTAGATCTTATGAAGTTTTTCTGGCTGTAATTCCCAAACAGTTAATGCAATACTTTTGTAAAACCACTTGAATGAAAACTGAAAGTCTCTGATC
The DNA here is from genome assembly GCA_015108635.1 of Andinoacara biseriatus. Classification (NCBI taxonomy): domain Eukaryota; kingdom Metazoa; phylum Chordata; class Actinopteri; order Cichliformes; family Cichlidae; genus Andinoacara; species Andinoacara biseriatus. The sequence continues at coordinate 13,408 of VUQJ01039605.1, read as the reverse complement.
ACATCTTGATTGTTGGATGTGGTGGTGTACAGAGGTAAAACTATAAAAACTGTGTCTTTGCCCAAAAACTTATGAATCTAACTGCAGGCAGAAGATGGAAAAAAAAATGCTCAAGTTGTATAAGTTTTGTCAAAATCTGATTCCAATTTTAAGCTGTAATTTTTATCTTTGTGCTGTTTTACCATGGTGAGATTGCTTAATAAATTTGATAAAAGCCATATTAAAAAATATAATTGTACAGCAAACCTGATGAGCAAGGTAGCACGTAACAGCACTAGTGGCTTTCAGGGGTTAGAGGGTGAAGTTTAACTTCTGGTCTCTTGTGGCAGGTTTTGGCCAGTGGGGTTTCTGAAGTTAGTTACGAACAGATGTCAAATGATTTTCCTCTGGAGAATGGCAAACTAATTTCTCACAATGTCTCTGAATTTATTGGCACTAGAGGTGCAGTTAACGTTAAATTCCTGTTTTTTTTGGCAAATCATTCAGTAACATCAACCTGCATCTGCACAATAACCTAATATTAGGGAAATCACTGCAGCTGCACATTTATAATGCAGCAGCAAGAACTGTAATCCGGAGAGAGAGTGGCAGCTCTGCTGGGGCAGAGCAGGGTAATTGGTTACTGGACTTAGCTTATGCTGCTTGATAGGACTTGGACGTTTTGCTGAGACTTTGGACAAGGTCTCTTGAGAATCCCAATTAAAAGCAGAATGCAGGATGGGTATTGTGAGCTAAACACAAGGAAAAGGGTTTGCTGCTTGGAAAGCAGTCCAAATGGCGTTCAATGAAAGGCAGCCACATGCACTGATTCTGTGTGCTGATAGAAAACTGGTGTGTTGGTGCAATTTTCAGGTTTTGGGGTGTAGAGAGTATCAGGTGTGTTGACACATTAAAGCTCATTTTTTTCAATAAATTTCTCACTATCATTAATGAGACCCCGGATGAATAATACACTGTTTGCCATAGAACAGTTTTTGTTGTTTTATTTGAGAGTTTTATTTATTTAGGTTTGGAAATTCAGTCCCCATACTGGACAAATCTGGATGCAGTAACATTTTAATCTGAATCTAACGCCATAGTGGCTTTTTGGTGACTGTGTATAAAAACAGAGCACATACACAGCAGCTTTAAATAGAACATGCTTATTGTTTACTGTTATTTATTTAATCTTAAATATTTAATCTTATACAATAAAGAAACAGAGGGTTTAAGATCAGAAATTTTCAAATTAAAAATGAACACAACTGTTTGGGGAACAAAGTGTGAAACGGGAGATAAAAAGATCATTTCAGTTTGCATCATTATACCTTAATGGCTGATTCAGCAGAAATAGAATATGTGGTAAACCATTCAAAGCTAACTCTAAGTGCTATTTTAGATACAGTACGTTACAAAAGGCTTGAGTCACCCCTGGGAAATAAGTGCAGCAATTTATCTAAACATGCAAACATATCTGTCAAGATGATCCCACATTGTGTCAACAATGTTGAGGTCCAGTCCTCACAAGACTTGTTGCCATTTTCAATCAAGTTCTTGTGAAATTTTGCATGTTTCAGCCTTATCTCACTGTTTTCCTTAAGACTGGGTTCTTGACAGCCACCTTTCCACTGAAACCATTTCTAAAGAGGCTTTTGGCAAACAGCAGATGACTCCACTGATGGATCAGATGCATCTCTCAGGTCCTGTGTCAGGCCTTTGCTGGAGTATGTTGACAAGCTGGTTCTTGTGCAGCAGAAGAGAGTGCCCACCCCAGATTTATAGTCAGGGAATACAGAGCCCAGGTGTTCCCAGTTGGCACTGATAAACCCTGCCCCACCCACTAAAGACCTGAAACACATAAAGGAAAGATTAAAAACAAGGGGCAGGGGTCACCATACCTCCCCCCAAAAAGAAGGGTCCAACAGGGCCCTCACAAACCCAGTTCAACATCATATCCAAAATCAACTCCATTAACACCCACACTGTTCCAACACTCCCAAACCTCTGCAACTAGATCCTGGAACCAAATTAGGAGAGTGTCAAAGTGTAAAACATTAAGGCATCAATGGGAACATTCTTCTCCTCCATCCGTCATCCAATCCCTTGTCTTCTTGTGACTCAGACTCTACCACAGCATGAGCCAAGGTGTTCATACTAGCCTCCACCAATAGAACAGGAGTAATAGATACGCCCAAATCTCCTGCACACAACCCTGATGCATCACACAAATAATATGGCTTCAACAAATTTACATGACACAGCTGGGTTGCCTTTCTCTGATCAGGAGTTGTAATGATATAGTTTTGCTCAGATAACCTACTTACAGTGGTGTAAGGACCTGAAACCCTTCCATGGAATGGGGATCCTACTATAGGAAGGAGAGCCAAAACCCTGCTCGACAGTCATGGAGCTTCTTAATTTTTGTCTGTGCACTTGACAACTTTTCACGTGCAAGGTCACCTGCAGCATGAAGACACTGCCTATAACAATTTACATAATCCAGTAGGTTCACAGGTGGATCTGCTTCTTTCAAACCTGCTTGCAATACTGTGAGTGGGCTACGCACCATATGCCCGGATTCAAGATCATTGGGGCTGAACTCCGTGCTCTTCTGAACCACCTCCCCAGGCGACAACGCGAGCCATAGCAACCCATCTTCCCAATCCCGACCCAGTTCTCTACACTAAGCACGTAACAAAGACTTGAGCATCTGATGAAACTGTTCTAATGCCGTCTGACTTTGTGCATGGTATGCAGTAGCCCTGCAATGTTTAATGCTCAACTGCTTCAGAACTTGCAAAAATATGCGAGATGTGAAGTTGGAACCCTGATTACTGTGTACTATAGAAGTGATGCCAAAAATGGAAATAAACTGGATCAGAGAGTTTACTACAGAGCGTGTTGTTATTGAACACAAAGGATGCGCAGCAGGAATTACTGGTATTGACAAGCGGGGGCCGGCTTGTTCTGATCTGGTTTGCCTGCAAGTTGACAGATATGACATTTTAATGTAAGCAGCAACATCACACTTCAACCAAAAGAAATACATCAAAATGCAGGCATATGTTTTCTGCACAACAAGATGGCCTGCTTGGTCATGAGCAACCTTCAAAACCAGATCACGAAACTTAACAGTCACCATGACCTGAACTACTGAGTCAGCCACCGAGCTGTCATTATAAGGCACCCATTTTCTTATCAGCAGCTTCCCCTGAAGAAAATATCCCTGATCAACACCTTCCCATTCATTCGTAGGTCGAGCAAGGTCAAATAACCCAGCCAGAGTTGAGTCAGCATGTCAGTGAACTTCTCACATGGAACATACTGAGGGAACCCAAACAGATTTCACCTCTGAACCCACTCTCTACCTTAGCACTGGCACAATAGTTGGCATGGCCCCCTCAGCATGGTTACAAGCACATGTTGAAACAGCCTCTAAGTGCTCTTCTGTGTTATCACCAAGCTGCATGGCATGACATGACATCAAAGTACCCCCCAGTAGCCGTTTGCTCATCAGTCCAAGCTCGATTGCCAGACAAATCATTGCCAAGGATTACAGATACTCCTTTAATAGGCAGTGCAGTGCAAATCCCCATGTATGTTATCTCTGGTATCAGCTTTGAACCCAGAAATTGTTTATGGACAGGGACAGGCAATACCTGCATACCCAAAATGTGCCTCCTGTGTCAGTCTTTGATGCAAATAGCATCACAGATTACAATATAAAAGAATGCTTTGAACCTGTGTCCTGTAAGATCTTAAGTGACACCTTTACCTGGCTTTCACACATGGACACCCAGCCCTCAGAGATGAAAGGTCTGAAATCATAACTACCCATTTGTTCTGAGTGATAATCAGGCTGCTCACAGTGGGAAATACTAGAGCAGAATAACACCAGAGTGGCAGCACATTTACCTTGAGAGCCTGACATGCCATTGCCTGAATGCCTAGACTTGGATTTCAAAATAGGGCACTCATCCTTCCAATGACTAACCTGTGGCAGTAACGGCAAGACTGTGGCGGATCAGACACACCCTGCAAACCTCTAGCTACACTGGAAGCCGGTGCCTTATCAGATTGATGACCCTCTAAGTTTCCCCTGTCAAAATGGGGGTGCACACCACATTACTCTGTTAATGTGCTAAATCAGCTAATCAGCTAAAGTGGCTGCTTAGTAATTTCACTCAGGTAGGTTGCAGTGTGCTCAGGTATTGAGTTCTTAAACTGCTCTAACAAAGACCTTCAAACGTAGTCACATCTGCTGCAGAGCACCAGTGGGTGAATGAGTCAATGAATCCTGAGCAAATTCGACATTAGCTTGCTTCCCAGCATGTTTCCATGACCAAAATTGCTGATGATAGCCACACTGTTTGTGGAGATATAACCTCTTCCTCAGGTGAAACATTTTACACAAATATCACTTCTTTTGCCAAATCCAACTTTTGATGTTGAAATTCTGATTTCATTCTTTCTAATCCTTGTCTCATTTTCTTCCTCTCTGGTTCACTCTCTCAGCAACTCCTTCTGCAGCTCAAAAGTAAACCCAGTAGCGCCAAAGAAGTCAGCGCAACTCAAATGCACCCAATAAAGCAATCCAGGATGAGCGCCCATCACGTAAGAACACATTTCACAATCCACTAAATCTAAGAACAGAACATGTTTTGTGGCATTCACCAAGACACATAATCTGGATCTTTCTCACTCTTTATGTAGCATAGGAATGGACACAATGAAATACGACTCCTGTAACCAAACACCAATCGCACAGCTTGTATCTGGTGTCAGTGTGTGTTAGTCAGAGCCAGCTTGGTTTTCTTTGCACCCCCGGCCTCGTTGTATTAGTTCACCGAGCTGTGAATGTGTAATATTATTAGCTCCACACTCGATGACTGGATGATGGCATCCTTAGCAGTGATTGTAACAAGTATTAGTAAATTATGAAATTTCAGGCATGTCTTGATTCCTGAACAATAAAGCTGGGGGAAAAGATGTATTAATGTTGTGCTGGTCAGTGTTTAGTTAGTCTTACAGTTGCTTTTTAAGTGACATGTCTGCTACGCACAGTCGGTGCAAAGGGCTGGATTGAGTGTCACTCACTCTGATCCTATTGTATGTAACGCTGTCACTCTGCCTGTCCCAGGAATTCAAACCCACCTCTGTGGTCAAAAGCACGGAGGAGAGAGTCCTGTTCAGTCAGCAAAGGCTCCAACATTTCAACTTTTATCAGGAACAACTGCCTCTGTGTGTTTGCTACAGAGGGAAACAAGAAATTTCTCTGGACTTCCTTTGTACCACTGTCCAGGTAAGTAAATATTATTGTGAGTTTTACTAATTCATATGAATTAGTATTAGCAATGATACTATAGAAGAGGAGTCACTGAATATATGTATAAATAATATACTCTGCAAAAGAGTACTCTCAGAGAAGTGTGCCGGCTCAAATTTGGGTATAAAAATGTGAATCCAGACTTCTAAAATGTTTTCTTGTTTTTATGACAGGTGGACTAATAAATTTGTTAAGCGCTGTAGCTCAAGCTAAACTTTTGTGTAACCATACGATTCATTTTGTGAACCAATAGACAAAATAACAACACAACATAACATTGTTTTGCCCACTGGACTTCCTGATGTTGGATTCTGGGAGCGTATACCGGATTGTATCTTTGTCCTTCTATACTAATTTTGTTTTCCTTTCTTTTTTTCCTCAGGTCTGTATTTACTGTATTCACATTCTCTCATTATGAGTCAGGTCTTCAGCAGCCGCATGGAGTCTTCACTCACCAATGGATTCAGAGCTGATTTAAATAGACATGATCCCTGCAGTTATGAAGGAACCATACCTGCGTGAGTGTGATGCAGGCTTCATTGAGGGTTTCAGAATTTATAATGTAATACATCAAATGTGGCATAATTATATAATTACATCACCTTCACAGGAGTATCACCAATCAACGTTGTTATAACAGTGTTGGCAGAAAGAAAAGTACTGTTCGACTTAATGACCAAGTGTAGGTAGCTACTGATTTTATATAAATATTATAATCACAAACTTCCTGTTCTTACATCTGCATAATAATTGAAATGGTAATTTGTTTCTTTTCCCAGCATGCCAAAACCAACTGACACAAACGTAGCGTGAGTACTTTTTCTGTAATGATAAACTGATTTGTCTTGTACATCATTCTGTATATGTGTATAAACTTTCTTGTCTTTCTTTTCATAGGGAGAAAATGATAAAGGCTGCCATTCCCAAAGAGCATCCCTATTCATCTCACATCTCTCATTTTGCAATGTTTCCACCCTTCCACTCACCAGATGACCCAGATACAGGAGTCAGAGCTGCTTCTCAATCTTTCCTCAACGCCAGCATTCCAAATAGTGCACCTGATATCACTCTGCTAAGAAAAACTAAAGGTAGGATATTGTGATAAACGGGAGTGGTAGAATAGTTAGGTCTTTCAGATGGCTCTTTTTCCATGCATAGGTGGTTCGTATAGACACGAGATCTTAGAAACACCACTGAAAACCAGGAAGAAGGCTCTCATGTGGACAGGAGAAAGCGGCTTTTTCGATGTGAGTGATAAAATATTAATGAAGTTACAGTTTAATTAAAGTTAACCAAAGCATAAAGTGCCTCACACTTTTCACCAGCATGGAAAACCATCGAAGGTAGAAAGCCAAGTTTTCTACCCCACTCCTCCAAAGATGGTGCTGCCCAACCCGAAGCTTCGAGACTGGGATTTGACTCTATCGGAGAGGACAAGCAACATCCTGAAAAACCTGGAGAAGACCCTTTGGGTCACTTCCTACCAAATGCACTACACAGGTAAGGAAGTCAAAACACTCAAAACAAGAGAGTCAGTGAAAAAGAAAGTAAATGGTAGGGATGAATAGTGATTCATTTACCAATAAGGACATAATGAAAAATCTTGTTCTTACCAGGTTCTAAAATTATTTAAATACAACCTCAGATAAGCAGCAACACATGAAATATTACACTGTCATTTTTTTATTTAATAAAAGCTAAGCCAAAATGCAGAAGCAGTGTGTGAAAAACCGAGTACACCCCTGTTTTAATAGTTGGTAGAACCACTTTTCAAGTGCACGAATCAAGTGCATGTGATTAGCAGCACCTGACTGCTACTTTCTCTCCTAATTCCTATGGAAGCAGTAAGGATGTACTTTGTTTTTCACACACTGCTTCTGCCTTTTGGCCTACATTTTGTTAAATAAATAATTACATGGTGTACTATGTCATGTTTTTGTAGTTTATAATTAGTTCAAAATAATTTTAGAACTTGGTAATTTGTTTAAAAAAAAGTTTTTACATTATATCCTGATATGTAAGACCTTAAAAGTAAAAGAGGGTGTACTTTCTGACTCTGAAGGTAATTATCCATTAATAAGTGATATTTCTTTAAGGATCAGGGCCAGCAAATCCTTTGAAGACAGACGATTTCAAGGAAAAAATGACTAACTTCACTGGGATTCATTCGCACACTTCACCACTGGTAAAATCCATTGCATTTATTTAATAATAACATTAACAGTCCAAAACATTAATAAGCCTAATTATTTTCCCTTCAGCGAGAAAGGTCACATCCTGTGTTTGTTCCCTCTAAACCAAGGCAAGGATGTAGAAAAAGACTGGGGGGCAATGCCAGGAGCAGCAGCTGCAGTCCCACTGCTGCTGAACTCCAAATCACATTTCCAGCTCTAAACCAAAGCACTGCTTCGTCTGCTATCAACCAACCACAAGAGATCACAGCTACGCGTAATGAGGCACCAATTCTGAATCAAATGGGTCATACTGAATCAGAGTGCAGCACTAACTCCACAAAGACACAGCAGACTGAGCTGTCCCAGGAGGTCTTACGCAAGCAGCAAACTCAGCGCAAATACTCTGTGCATAAGGGCAGAAAGAGAGAAAACCACAAAGTCCAGTTTGATGACAGTGTCATGCGAGGATCCTTATCACAGGGCAGCCAAGAGGCTAATGCTGCCCAGATCACAAACACAGAGCAACCCTGGGACCTTTCCAACTGCCCACATTCCCAGGGAGCAATAGAAGTCAACGGAGAGAAAAGCCTGACTGTAAAGGATGTGCCAAGTAGCAAAAATCTTTTTAAAGTTGGAAGAAATATACCCAGCTGTAGTAGTTTGCTATTTGAAGACAAAGACCAGACAGGCAATAAATCCCATCCCAAATGGTTACCCGGGGCAGAGGGCAGAGAGCAGCCTCATGGCACCTCTAATCCCTGCATCGTGCCATGGCCTCCTATCCCGCCAGGAAGTTGCCCAGTGGACAAACTTTGGACTGTGGGTAAAGAAGGTGCAGCTCCCACCGTCCTGGACCTTCAAAATTCATTCAGTAAGTCAGATGCCCATCGCAACTTCAACAACTCTATCACTCATGCTACTGTGAACCTTCAGGACAACGTAGTCAGTGGGAAAAAGCACGACTTCTTTGGGATTAACTGCCACTATATCCACGGGTGACCTTATGAACATGAATTTTAAAATGTCAGTAAAGCAATGACAGCTCCATTATTTCAAATCCCAAAAGTAACTCGGCATTAAAGTGTTAAATGACTGAATGAATTTAACATTATGTGTGAAATTTCATAACTGAAAATGCAATGTACAGTTTTTCAAAGGCATTTTAACACCTATAGAGCAATTTATTATAGGATTGATACATAACAGCTACATTAAAGACTGCTTGGCACAACTAAAAATGGACTTCAATGGACTAACCACAAACTATACAGCCTGTTCTGTGCAATCCCTCATAGTCACAATTATTTTTTTCTCTGTATGTGTGAAAGTATGCAATTCATTATTTCTTTCAGACTCAAGCTAATTCAAATAAATATATTACTGTGAGCACAGTTACGTATTTAGTGCATGTTGGAAACATTGTTAATTTGCTCTTTAGTTCCCCACTTTCCATTTGCAATATGCATTAGAGCTCAGGATTTATTTTACAATACTGCTCTCTTATAAGCTGTAGCTGATTGTATGGAGTAAAATAAAAGCAACAGCCTTCAAAGCTGACTTCAGTGAGTTCAGTCAGCCTGCACAGTGCACACAGAAGCAATTCAGCTGTACCAGATTCATAATACTGCACAGATGAATACTTTAGTCTTCCCTGTAACCTTTCCAATTTCGCAGAGAGAGAGAGAGAAAAATATATGAGGCTGATTTTTCCAGCAAATGTAACAGAGTGCAGCACAGAGCATTGTGCTGCCTGTGTTATGGAATCCAACTCTCTGTATTGTAGGTGCCGCAGTAACCTTCCAGTCTGTGAAAGGAAAAAAATGCTCTTTTGCACAAACTCTGTTGCAGTCGGTCTGACTCCTGTGAAAGTTTTTTATTTGTTTTTTTTATGACAGTATGTCCTTGAGATGCAAGCAGCCTGCAGCCTTCTGTGATACAACATCCTCTCATTCAGACTTTCACTAAAGAAGAATAATAGCTCACACAGCAAAATAGACAAGCACAGTTTTGCTGCTTAGTAAGACAATATCAGTTTGTCAACGCAGGGAACACCAAGATAACGTTGCCTTTGTTGAGTTATTCTGTCTGCTACCGTGAATATGCAATAAGCCTGCACTTAAATCACATGCAAGGACTTAAATGTATATACAAAAAGCAATACCTCCCCTCCGCTTACTCATTCAATTGTTGCATGTTTGCGTACTAATCTCTGTTTGCAGACTGTAAACACGAGTTTAACTCAACAGGTGTAAGGCAGCAATGTGTCCAGTAGGTGGCGGAACATCTTCACTTTTTGTCGTTTTAACTTCATTTATCGGTTCTAACAGTTATTCAGACATTTCAGTGATACAAGTTTAAACAGTTTTTTTCTCTCTTTTTTTTAAAGACAGATTTGTCCTACAAAATCCATTATAAAGCATTAATTAACAGCCTCACATGTAAAATGAAGATAATTTCCACACTGTGTTCTTGCATTTGGGGACCTCCTCTATACGTCAATGCGTCACGGAAAAGTGTCAATGATTCAAACGCCGCCCCTTCAAGTTGACGCCGGGCTTTGCTTTGCACTTTAATTGGAGTTGGCCCCGGTCAGTCGCGCCTCATCTCCCTCCTCCGTACAGCGGTGGAGGAACTGATGCTTTTCGGCGCGGCTGGATGGTGCATGTGTGTACTTGTCATAGTAGAGTAGACAGGCTGTTCGGTTTGGGCTATAAATTGAACCTCACTGGCTGTGGTCTTTACTGTAGATAAATATCTGTTCACCGATCGTGTCCATCTGCACCTCAAGGTGAGTGTGTATTTTCTCGCTCTCTCTCTTTTACAAGAAACATTCTTTGGTTTCTCCTTTGCAATGACAAGTCTCAACGCCTCTAGAAACTGAAGATTTGATCTTTAAATGGTTTGCATGTAATGTTGTAATTTTCTCTGAAACAGTTCATCGGAGTAATCACTTGAAACCTTCAAAGTTAAAGAAACCACCAGTCAACAGCATTTACTGTAAGGGCAGTCGACCTTGAGTTTATGTCCTGTAGAGTTTAACAAGCAGGTGATATTTTCTGAAGGCACTGATATAACCTGTGAAATGAGAGAATAAACACCAATAGATCACCAACAGAGTGCTCTACAAGTTATAGAAGATAGTCTGTTGTTTCCATATAACCTCAATATACAGTAGAACTCATCAGTCTTACAGGCTACAAGTCATAAGCCAGCATTAGGAATAATGCGCCTTTATGAGTGTGTGTATCTCTCATGCTGAGTGGATGTAGGTGTGTGTGATATCCATTTTCAGATTCAATCATGGCTGGAGCTCAGCATCTCATGCTTACAAGATAGCGGTCAAACCAAACAGGATTATGGTGGATTTTTCTTTGTTTCAAATGTAATTGAATATTTATGGTACTTATCAGTAGGATTCATAAATCCAGCTGAGTAACAGTGACTTGTGCCACAACTTCACAGTGAAAAAAAAATCAGACTCAGAGCTCTTTTGTCAGATATCCATGTGGCTCTTATAAAGAGTAATTTTATGACTCACAGCGTCCCCTCAGTTTTCTCGTGTGTTGTGTCAACAGTGCAACACAGGAGGCTTTTCAGGTGTTGGCTGAACTGTGTGTGTTCAAACATGTGTGGGGAGGGGTTCAGTATGGGCCGCTCAGGATTTCAGTATAAATGTGCGAGAGTGTGCATGCTGCCACAGATTTGCACACAGTTAAGGACAAAGTCAAGGTTATGCAGTGGAACATAATTATTTTTTTTTTTTAAAGATTGGAAACGTTGATTGTCGTAACGCTCAAAATCTACAGAGACTTGTAAGTTTCAGCATATAAACTACTTCACTTTTTCCCCCTGTCACAGCTGTGCTCACTGGGGACTGTGGTTTGTTTTGTGACCAATTTGTCTTTCCTGTAGCTCCCTGAGGTTTTTCTGCTCCTATCACACCCAAGTCAGTGATTGCAGTCAAACACAAGAAGACTGCGAGAGAGAAGAATCAATAGAATCTGTGGAATGTAACAGCAACTGCAGGAAATTTAACAAAAAAAACAGCTTTGCCTGAGCAAAACATGTTCACATCACAGAGTTAAAAACGGCACCCATTCCTGTGATTAAGCAGTATTTTCTAAACAAATGTATTCAATTGATTTCATAAGGTGACCTCCAGTTCACAGTAAATTCAATGAATGCTTGAATAGACCTATAATCCTTTAGGGTCTACAGAATTAATTTATTTTGGGTGCTGAATCTTTACATTGCATGGGATGGTTTTGCATTTTTCTAGGTCACCTGCTGTGTATGATGTCATATTGCAGAATATTGCACAGCACAGACGATTATTTCCTTGCAATGATTAACACCACTGAGATAGTACAGGATGTATAGCGCTGTCACTTTCACATAGTGGATCATACAGCGACCTGTGTGCAGTAGTAGTGGCTCTGGGATGTGTGTTACAAAGAAACAAAATTACTTTGGAATATCAGCTAACCAAGAAGTGAACAATGCAAGAAAGTGTAGCAACAAAGCAGTTGTTATGACTATGCAGCAGGTGTCTGTGCTATTTTTGCAGAGGCTGTAGGCCTACGTAAATAATTCATGTGGTTTTATACTTAAAAATATAGATATGTTTATGACTAGCACTAGAGAAACTTTGCCTCTGGATATCAGTAGTGTTCAAATCTAACTTCAAGATATTTTTTTTGTTTTGTAAAAATGATAAAACCCTGCAACAGGCTAGTGATCTGTCCAGTGTTTACCCCGCCTCTTGCCCAGTGACTGCTAGGACCCTCCACACCCTGCAACCCTGAATTGGATTAGAGGATGGATGGATGGATGCAGTCATCATTTTTGCTGTTATGCAATTTTGTCCAGCTACTTGCTGTCCAAATTAGTAATAGTTTTTTAATAACAGCTTGCTACTCTTGTCTTTGGCCTCCTCCAGGCATCAGAGAGACTGAAGGAAGCTCAAAGGCTGGTTTCATAACTCCCTCACAGACTGCCAGATATCCGCATGAAATTTTAACGAGGGCGGCACTAGCAGATATTTTTGATAAGAAACAATAGCACGTTTTTACCAAACTCATCCATATATTAGTGGTCATTCTGTAGTATATAGGACTGATTCTGTATCTACTTAAAGAAGGACAACTTTTATCTACTAGTCTATCTGGTGACTGTGGAGGCCGTTTGAGTGAACTCATTGTCATGTTCAAAAAACTAGTTTGAGATCATTTGAGCTTTGTGATATAAAACCTCATCATGCTGGAAGCAGCCAACTGAAGATGAGCGGTTATAAAAGGATGGATATGGTCAGCAACAATGCTCAGGTAGACTTTAAATGATGCACAGTTGGTAACGAGGGGCCTAAATTCTGCCAAGAAAATATCCTCCACACCATCACACCAGCAGCAGCTGGAACTGTTGATACAAGGCAGGATGGATCCATGCTTTAATGTTGTTTACACTAAATTCTGACCCTACCATCTGAATGTCACAGTAGAAATCGAGACTCATCAGACTAGACAATGTTTTTCCAATCTTCTGTTGTGCAATTTTGTTGAGGCTCTTAGAATTGTGACACGACAGGCAGAGCAGAGAATCCAGACAGACTCGCAAGTAGGTTGCGGTGCAAGATTTATTTACAGTGAGTACAGAAAAAGGCAAGGACGTGAGGCTGGGGCACGCCAACAGAGGACAGGCAGGGGAAAACTGAGGACTGGCTCCAAAACACCAAGAGGCGACAGGGTAGGCAGGCTGGACCTCGCACAAAGATCTGGGCGCAGGAGAAAATGCAAGTTAGGCAAGGCAAGGCAAGGCAAGGCAAGGCAAGGCCAGGATTCCATCTAGAGCGGGCCGAAACTAACTGTTGAACAGTCAATGATCTGCTGGAGGTTTAAGAAGAGTCAGGGTGATGAGGAGATTAGTAGCAGGT
>VUQJ01039599.1:1606-16982 GCA_015108635.1 Andinoacara biseriatus | reverse complement strand
ACCCCCCCCCAGGCAAGTGCCAATTCCCCCCCGACGCCTCCCGCTCTGCTGACTCGAAGCTCCCCGCTGACAAACCTATAGAGGTCAAGATCCTAATTCTAGGCTGTCAGGAATTATTAAAATGTATGTGTCTGTGGCATCATCTCCGGGTGTCAAGGACATCTGAGCGGTATCGGTGACGGACGGCGAGGACTCGACTGCCGATCAGCGTGAAGGCGATAGTTGTGGGGGAGCAGGGGGATGATTAAGTGCACTTCTTCAGATAAAGGACTCGTCTCCTTATGACTCCATTTCCTGTACTGATGATTGTCAGGCTCTGGGTGATGGAGTGGAGGAGACAAAGCCATCAACAGAGAAATTAATGAATTCTGACTCCGCTGCTGACGCTGGGTTTTTTTAGTTCCCATTTATTATTATTCGTTTCTCGTGCCTGCAGCCTCAGACTGTCTGATGATGTGGAAGTCTTTTCTTATCTGATGCATATGTGAAGGGTTAACAGATACTTTAGGGTTAGCGCGCACACGTCAGGCTGTCTGCCTGAGAATCAGGTTTCAGGTCACATTTTGATGCTGTGGAGTCAAATTAATAAGGCTGCAGTCGTACAGGCAACCATGTGGCAACCTCCGGTTGTGAGGGAAAATCCATATTGCTCGACCGGTTGGTGAGCGGTTGCTGCTCTGTGATGGTGTTGATTGCTTTGGTCACTAGCAGCTTCCCGCATCTGCAGTTTGCATGGAAGTCGCCGCCTGTCTGCAAACACTCAGCAACTATTCACGCAGCGGTTGTGAAACTTTGTGTGATGCAAACAGAAACGGTTGCCTTCAAAGTAAAAGTTCCCAAACGTTCCCGTTTTCCTGTTTGTCAGGGCTGACTTCGGGCAATCACAGGAAGGATTTTTGTGACTGCGTTGACCTAAAAAGTGCCGTCAGCCTCCGGGAACCGCTCACCAGCCAATCAGCTAATTCACATTTTCTCCATCCAATGAGACGACTCTCGAGCGCGACGTCACTTCGGATTGTGTTGAAGTTTTAGTTGTAGTTGTGTAAGTGTTCACTCTGATATCCAAGAACTGGCTTCATATGATAAATTAAAGTTTGTCAGTTTTTTGTTGGTGTTATCAAAATGAAAATAAAAACAGAATAATAAATGGACAGATCATATGTATAAATAATAAAATGTGCTGCTGATGTTGCTGCCAGCCCCCTTTCATAACGCCTCGATCCTGCTGCTGCTCGTTTTGATGTTCGATCACGTTATTATTCGGATTATTTGTCAGTGGATGAATAAAATTCTGTTTTTGACCCGTTTCCTGTTTTGAAGTCTGTTTTTCTTCCTGTTTCAACGATAATCTCTTAATTTACTTATGCGATTAGAAACCTACACACCACCTTCCACAGCTCTCGGGGCCTTTGTGATTCGTGCAAAGGTTACATGGTTTGAGCTATTTCTGGTGATCCACAGCTCCGTGTCTATTCATCCCTGTGGAATTTCCTTTTCTTGCCAGGAATGTTATTACCATATGTGAGGGTTTTGTTGCTGTTGCTGTCTTGGCATATGTCCGGGCAGCGTTACACAACATTTTGAGCTCTTTAAACTGGAAGGAAGTTCTCTGAGGTATCTCCAACTCTTACTGTTGTCGTCTACATTACCGCCATACTTATCGCTGTTGTTGAGTTTCTATTTATTCTTGTTGTTTTCCTTGATGCCAGCAGAATGAAGTGTTTCCTGAAGAACTCCCCTCTGACAGCACTTTAGATGGATTACATAAAAGGCCTGATTAAAATGCAGCACAGATGAGCAGATAAACACTTACATACATTAGGAAACACGTCCTGTTTGCTCTGACTCTTCATGCTCGAGTGCTCGTGGCTCTCGGCGCCTAATGAATGAACCTCTCTGTTTTGTTTTTCCGACCTGCTGCCGGATGTCTTTCAGGGTTCGACGCCTACTTCACTTCGCGGACTCTGGAGAACAACAGGAGGAACGTTTGGTTTGCCGAGTACTGGGAGGAGAACTTCAACTGCAAACTGATGAGCTCGTCCAAGAAAGACGAGAGCAGCAGGAAGTGCACAGGTGAGGGTTCGTGCTGTTTGTTTACCTGCAGATGTATGAGGATGCAGAATAAATTAAAGCGTCCTCACCTGAGATGGAGCCATCACAGGTGCAAAGCAGTGAGTCTGAATTTCTCTGTTACATAAATTTAATGAAGTACTTTTAATGCAGCTGCATTTTTCCTTGCATTGATTTTCTGCATTCATGCTCATCATGTGCGACAGGTCTGCAGTTTGAACCCCTCATTGATCAGGATACATGCACAAAGATGCTACTATACAAAGATAATACTATATATCATTGTTCTGAAAGTGTTTCAGCGTTCCTCGGAGACTCCAGTCCATTCATTTTAGAGAGCTCCCACACAGGGATTCGTGCCAGTAAAGGTTTTAAGAAGGAAAGCACAACTATTAAAACAACCATCTGAATTTGATTCCTTATTTTCTCAATCGTTTTATGTTTCATCTTCTGCATGAAAGAACTGGAACGGGGTGATGGTCGACGGCAGGTGCTGGAAATAAACCTCATACAACAAATGACAAAAACAGAAACTAACGTTGGGCTTATGTGCTGCTCAGAGCTGTGACTAAAGCCTTGAAGCGGTTTCAGAATGTCGAGGAAAAAAGTGGATAATACTGACATATTAATGCTTATAGAAACCAGCCAACACACGGTTGCTCCTAAGAACGTGTGTTTATTGACTTCTGATGGCCTGCGTGACTTCAGCCTGTCCTACTATCTGAGGTCTGAGGGTTCCTCCAGGAATGCCGACACTTTTGTACCTGGTGATAACTGTTGCCTCCAACATCAGCTGCTCTGGAGCAGGTTAGGTCTGCAGCGTCAGTTAGCATCAGTTAGCATCAGTTAGCATGGTGCTTGACCCCTGCATGAAACCTTACAATTCAATTCAATTTTATTTATACAGCGCCAATTCACAACAAACAGTCCCCTCAAGGCACCAATCCTGCTACTATCCGGCCAAGGTCAAGTTTCCTTTAATCTTTGCTGTTGACATGTTAAAAGCTGTGCGGTGCAAACGCTGCAGAAACTGAAATCTCGAGCGTATAATCTCAGCGTGGTGTGAAATCTCTGTTAGGCCACGCCGCTGCGGGTCGCATCACTGCAGTCGGATCTGCATTAAGTGAAGAAGTTTTCAGGTTTTCTAGTTACCGTCTTCTGCACTCTGACTCATGTAATTATTTCAGTCAATACTTAGTGAGCACTCAGCAGTGATTTTGTTTAAATAGCTTCTTTTAATCTACATTTGGGGCTTTTATGAAAGTGTGATGATATTTAAGAATTATAGAAATTCTGGGAGGCTTCACAAACCTTTACTCAGCTATTTGTTTGGGTCTTTAAAAAAAGTATGAAACCATGAATAAGATAACACCTGAAAGGCCTGGGTTCGATTCCACCTCGGCCTGGGCCTCTCTGTGTGGAGTTTGCATGTTCTCCCCGTGTGTGCGTGGGTTTCCTCCCACAAAATAAATATAATGGTGTTATCATTATTGTCTAGTGTGCTGTTTACATTTATTTTTTTTATTTTTCAAGTAAGTTAAACAATCAGGGGTTCCTGAAATAATTGAAATTTAAATAACTATAACAGCACTTTGCCCAATCTGTTGGTTTAATTTAAAAAAAACATTTCAAAAAGTAAATAAACATGTTTGTTGTTAAGCATATACGTCTATTCATTCAAAATTTTAGTAGCAAAAGGATTTTTTAATTGAAAGTGTTTAATTTGTTGATCATTTGTTTGCGATTAATTAATTACAGACCCTGTAATTAAAATTTTTAATTGAGTCTCGGCCCTAGTTTGAATATTTCCCAAATCTGTGACCCACCTCGCCGCTTGCATCAGGAACAGGCGGTGGCGTGTCGGTACCGGGCGGTACTGTGATTGGATTCGAGGACGGTCAGGTGGAGACGACTCCCTCCGTCTAATGAACTCTGTCGCTGCTTATTGACTCGTAGCTGTTCTTTGGGAAAATATTGCTGTGTCTGCAATGCTAAGCAGGAACTCACGAGCCTCTCTGGACCACGATCAATAACGCATCGCCGTTAGTGACCCCGTATGATGGTGCGAACAGGCTTTGAACACTAATGAACCCCTTCTATTAGGCTTATTGATCGAAGAAACAGGAGATCACATTATCTTGTCTGGCTTACTTTTCTTCTCTGCTTCGCCTCGTTGCGTTCTTGTTACCTTTCATTTCCCGCTCTGTTTGGCTGATTTATAAAGACGTGAACCTGCACAAACATTCATATGGCCTCAAAAATAAAATTTCACTCCTTAATCTGCTGTCCCAGCTTCCTGTCGTCCGTTCTTCCCTTTCTTTTCCTTCACATATTATAATTCGAGCCATGGAGATGTTGGGATCATCTCTGGCCCATAAAACTAAACCTCCGATTATGTAATGAAACCGCCTCGTGTGCCGACTCGGGACGATCGACTCTGGAGAAGCAGCAGACACGAGCTACCGGCTTCATCTGTGACACGACTCAGACAGGAAAACTCAGCTGCAGGGCGGTCAGAGGCATCGCTTCCCTCAGAGGAGAGGACGTGCTGCAGGTTTAGCCACTGATCTCAGGGCTGCTAGCTTGGTCCCCACATCCTCCTGACCATGAGTTAAAGTTGCCCTCTGCTGCCATCAGTGTGTGTGTTTGTGTGTGTGTGTGTGTAGGTGTGTGTTTTCTGCAGTTTGCACTTTGTCTTTTTGTTCTCTACAGTTCAATGAAGATGCAACAGTGTCTTTAAACGTGCACATTTAATTTGTGTAACGTTTACTTGCCTGCACTGAGTTATCTTTACTCACTGGAAGCGTCCCGACTGCACTGGTCGTTTTACTCTGGGACTCCGCCCCCTTTAAGGCAGGTGTTTTTCTGACTGGTTGCTGCTCACAAACAAATGTAAACAACATGTGGGTGGAGCTTCTGTCACCTCTCTATGACATCATCTCAGGGTAAGGGTAGAAAAAAAACTGTGAAACTGAATGTTTAGAGCCTGATGGAGGAGATGAACATATGTTGTTAATGATCATGTGATACCTGGGCAGCAGGTGATTGGGGAAAGGAGGTGTTAGTTTTCCGGATTGTTCTGGAACTACCGCTTTAGTTTCTAAATATATGGACGGGAGGGTGCGGCACTAAGCTATCAACTAAAAGGGATTAAGAACTCAAATATACGACATTCATGGCAAACAGGAGTGATGCTCCAAGTTATAGTCAGCACCCATCAGATCAACTCTATGGAAACCTGTTTTCACCTTTAATAAAGGGAAAAACAAATAATCACAATTTCACTTACAGTATTAGGGAAAAAACGTTGACTGTAAAATGGATTTACTGTTGTTACCGTCAGCCGGTTCGAATGTTTCACCGAGAATTTTTCCTTTTAGCACTCGAATTGAAGTTTTGATAATTTGGACTTATCATAATTTTTGCTTGTTTATTCTGGTGGATGTTTAAAGCATGAATTTTATCTTTTATGTTGTAATTTTTTAAAAACTCAGAGTTTTGATTCCTTTTTATATCAAAGTCATTTATATATATGTCAAAATAAAAAATGTTAACTTTAATTTTTCATTGATATGCTTTTTATCAGTCATACTATGTTTTAATCATTTTGATTTGTAATTAATCATTTTGGCTCTTTAATCTTCATATTTTTGTCTTTTTAATTTGCATACAGATGGATGTTTATATGTTAAAGTTTTAATTATTTAAAGTTTATGACAGCATGTCCGGCTGAAGCAGAGAAATGATGTCGAGAGA
This sequence comes from Andinoacara biseriatus, assembly GCA_015108635.1. Classification (NCBI taxonomy): domain Eukaryota; kingdom Metazoa; phylum Chordata; class Actinopteri; order Cichliformes; family Cichlidae; genus Andinoacara; species Andinoacara biseriatus. The sequence goes on along the minus strand of VUQJ01039599.1, from coordinate 11,156 downwards.
AAAAATGAACATGCAAAAAAACTCGATAGCTTCATTACAATAATCAAGAAAACATTTTTATTTTTTATCAATTCGGTTGTAATTTTTCATTTATTTATTCAAGAATAGCATATTTGCATTAAGCAGTGTTTTAAACCAAAAACCACTAAAAAATAATGATTTAAAATGAGTGTTTTAATTATCGCGGTGAGAAGCAGAGACGAAGTGCAGCCCAGCGGCTCGTTAACGCTAAACTCACGTTTAAAATAGTTCCTCTAATGAGACATTTTGGCTGTTGTCCTTCGTTCGTGTCTGCTTAAAACTGAGACGATGCTCAGCGGGACGCTGGAACCCGCACGTTTCCTCCAGGGTCACCAGTTTCTTTTTTCACAGCTCCGAACACGATGTTACTGCCATAACTAGGGCAATTATTTGTGTTATTAACCCACTTATTCAAACTGCAGGGGAGACGAGTTACAGAGCGCTAAAATTAATGTGACATCTGCTTCAAATTATTCCATCCTGAGGCCACAGACCTCCAGATGAGGATTTTTTTCTCTGGTTAGAAATTACTGCAGCGTCTGAATTCAGTACAGATGAACAAATCTCAGCTGCGCTGCACAAACACTTCACTTTCCCACTCCTATTACAGACAGTGAACTCAGCACACCGCTCTCGTTGCAGAGCTTTGTTTAACCAGGCGTTTGTTCACGGTGCATCATGGGTAATGTAGGCACAGCTCTGGCTCTGCTGCTTTGATATTCACGGATTTCCTTCTCTGAATTGTTGTCCGGGTGAAATGTGGAACCTGTCGTCGGTTTTAATGTTCCTCTGTCTCACCTGCACCGCTCTGATGCGTTCAGGGACTGCTGTGGCACTAACAGGTGGTTGGAGGCTATCGGCCTGCGGTGAGGACCGGTTGCAGTTACGCTGTCAGGATAACATTGTACTCGCGGTGCCTCTGAAGGCTGTTGTGCAGATAAGATTATGCCAGCAGCTCCGATGGGTGTGTGTGAGCGACAGAGGGATGCGAGGTGGTCACAGAGAGGGGACTCCTGTTTGTGAGATAACATTAAGCTCGGGGTCGCTTTGCCTCCGGCTGAGAAATATGGAGGGTTACAGGGAAGAATTGGGCCTCGGGAGGATTTAAGAACAGAGATAGCGCGATGCCATCAGCAGCTGCTGGGAGCTGCGTCCAAATGGCAGCAGATCCTCGGGGTAATAACTGGTGCTGTCAGTGCAGCGAGCTCGCTGAGAACTGAGAACAGCCGCCTCGCAGTAACTCCAGCTCCAAGTACAAAGCAGGTCACATTACACACACACACTGCTGTTTCCTGCACGCACAGTTTGTCTGTCCAGCAGCAGCAGCAGCACGTTCACCTTCTGATGACTAAATCTTCATCACCTGGACCGAAGTGCACCCACGTACCAGGTGTGAGCGGCTGCAGTGCACCGCTGCTCTACCTGTGACAGGATGATCCGGAAGCTGTGCTGATCACGTGTCTCCGTCTTTCGCCTGTCCTCGGCCACGCCCCCTGAATTTTGCTGCGGTCGCTGCTCATCCCGGGCTCCTCGCTGGCCTGCTGATGGAGGCGAATGCTCCGAGTCACACCGAGCTGAATGTAAACGCAGGCTGTTTGCTGCATCATCTTTCAGCAGCTCAGCATTACTCTTCAAAACTGGATTCACATTAAAGTCTCAGTTTGTTTTCCTTGCTGTAAAATATCTGCAGAGGCTTTAAAGGCAAGGAAATCACTTTACCCTTTAGTGAATACAGCACATCAGCAGCAGCTCCAGGTTTAAATACATTTTATTTTCTTCACTTTCATCCAGATCAGTTGAGCACTTAAGATGCAGTTGATGTGCAGAAATTCAGCTTTAATTTGACGGGTTAAACAAAAATGATTCCATCGGCCTTTCATCCTTTTTTAACCCCTCAGTCCCTGTTTGTAGAGGATTTAAAGCTTCATGGGCAGATCCGTAGAGCTGCTCCTTTATTGTTTCTTGAGCAGGTAAAAAGTTTGGAGATGATTCAGTTTGTAACTGAAGATGTTTCTGTGGGGTGTAAGGAGCTGCCAGGTTCAAACATCAAAATAATCCATCAGAGAGCACGGGAACAGTTGCAGAGGACATGCCGGCAATTTGGTCCATTCAGAGAACCGAAGAGCATTAAAAAGACCTGAACATCCACAGAGGATGACAGAGGGGGATGATCCCGGGATTCTTTTCTTCATCACAGCATCCAGCCAAGTGAGGAGGGAGGAAGGCGTCTCAGAGTTCACTGAGCCAATCCAGAGGGCTGAGGGCAAGCTGCCCACATTCATCAGCTTCAGACTGTATAAAAGACCGAGCAGCTGGAACAGCTGCAGAATGATGAAGATCAGAAGATGGAGAAGGACCAGGACAGCCCATGATCTGAAGCACAATGAGCATGTTATTTGGCTAAAGCCTCAGAGAGAGCAGCATCAGGAGCCCGGCACATGGCCAAGGCGTTTAAGAGCAGAAGAACACCGGAAAGTGTGATGACATAAAGAAAACTCACAGTGTAAGAATTAAATCCCAAAGTAAGGAAAATGGTCAGTTTTGGTTGATTAAGAGGCTGAAATTGTTCTCAAACGTTTGTCAGCTCAGCTTGACATCTCACAGCCCTCGAAGTTCCGGATGAGTTTTCTTCGTGTTCACATATTTACACACACCAGGAGGCCCCCGTGATGTCACCTGCGTGGCGTCCGTCGGTGTGTCCGTGATCTGGCAGTAACGCCAATAACGCTGTGCTTCTCCCAGCGCAGCCTTCACTGTGTGACCCCCGAACGGTGTGTGTGCAGCGGCGTGAGGACAGGAATGGCGTCGCGTCCACATCTCACATGATACTGCGTTTCTCGGCAGTCACGGAGCTGCGCACACACTCGGTGGATCGGCGGCTTCCAGCTTGTGTGAGCGAGACGCAGGGACATTAAAGTGTTTCCAGTGCCGTCAGCAGAGGCCTGATGTTCATTAGGAATGAGGAGATGAAGCGAGGAGCGCTGAAATGATGCCGGCTCGGCTGCTGCTCGGCCCGGCTTTCATATTTTGAAGTCTATCTCATGAAGACGAGATACCGCGGTGCAAACGAGCTCTTTGTAAAACCGTAAGAAAGAAGCACAAACCAGCAGCTACACGTGTGTGTGCGGGCGTGCACGTGTGCGCGCGCGTTCAGAGTCAGGGATGGAAAGTTAGTGTGATGTATGCTGTAGTCTTTAAGCTTCTGTTTCTGCCGTGCACATGTGCAGAAATAACATTCAGTAATAACATCGAGAACAAATGTGTGAACGTGGATGAGAGGACAGTATTTACAGATGTGCTGAAGGGGCAGAACAGGAACAGATTCCACTGAAATGAGATCAGATTCCTCGGTGGGATTATATTAGCATAAAGAGAGGCCTGCTGAGGCACTTTCATTGTTCCTCGGGGAGATGATCCGTGAGTGCAGGGGGATGCGGACTCGGAGCGTTTTACATGAACCTCTCCACAGATCACAATCCCTCCTGCAACCACGAGAGCACAAACACGGCGACAGAAAATTAGAGTAAAATTTTAGCTGGTTAAAAAGCAGAATGCAGTTTTAAATGGGAGCAGCTATCGTATGAGTTTGATCTTCATCAGACTCTCGTTACTTGCAAACCAGTTACTTGAACTCAACATTAGAAAACTGTACAGTTTGTGCAGCAGCTTCATTGTGATTATTGCAACTACAATAAAGGACTTTGGTGATCAGACCTGACATAAAGTCTCAGCTTTGACTGAATCCAGAAAGATGTTGGAATCAGAGCTGAAGTAAATCCAGAGGTTTGGCTACTTGTTGAAAGCAGCAAATGAAAAAACTCAAACAGGACGGCAACCACGGTCTCCTGGCTGATAGCACCACCTCTCCCAGCTGCTCACCTGGACTTCATGGGTCTCTGAAACAGGGCTGTTTACTCTCAGCAACCACTACTGAGGTGACCGGTGCATTTTGGCACCCGTGCCCGGGGAAGGGGCTCATCCGGACCCTCAGAGGAGGAGGAGGAGACACAGACCTGTCTGTCTGCCCAGGCCAGCTGAGGTTAAACGTATTGTTTGGAGGAGGGAAGGGTTAAATACATCACTGAGCTCACAGGAGATTATTGCTCCAGTTTATGCAGTCGACAGTGCCGGTTAATGAGCTCCCAGCTGACTGAGTGACATATTAGTGTGCACGTTCAGCACTGACAGAGAGGACGAGCCTCCCACGTCCCCACAGACAGCCGTTAAAGCCGGAGCATCGCTCTCATTCAGTGCATTCGGGAAGTGTAGCTTTATTTACCGTGTTGGTGATGGTATCTGAAATGGATAAAAGTGGAATTCGAGCTCATTGAAGGAGGCAGCGAATTTTTATTTCAGGGATTTATTCAGCACTAGCTGATTAAACTCCAGACTCGTCCTGATTAAAGCTTCCATTTGCTTTTTAAACATCGTAGCTCTTTTTTAAATTAGTGTGAACAGGCCACTGTTCTAATTCTGTTCTCTAAATCTCACGAGCTGTTTTTAGAGACGTCACTCACTTCGATCGTCACATCTCAGAATGATTCCAGAATCTGTTGGTTTCACTTTGCTGCCCGTTTTTAGATGTTTGTAACTCAGACTTATGAAAAGTGCTTGATTGATAAAGATTATTATTGATTGTCTGTGTTTCACACATGATCGTCACTCTCACACTGCAACAGGAAGTCCTGCAGCTGCAGTTCCTCTGTGGTCCAGCAGAGGCGCCACACTCAGTCCCACAGACTCCCATGTTAAAACTTTACAGCAGAAACAAACATGTTTACGGCTGATCCAGAAACCTCTTTGGTCTCTGCAGAACAATCTGCACTTTAACAGATTCTGGGTCTGAAAAGTGACGCCAATGTGGACGAGCTTTAAAACAGTGGTCCCCAACCAGTCCGGGTCATTAAAGGACATGTGACTGACAAGCCAGTTATTCCAGAATAACACGGCCCCGTGTGCTCAGTGCTTCCAGATTTTAAGGCTTAAAAGTTCAAAACTTACAGAGAAATATATCTTATTATTGTCTTCTGTTAAAGTTTCCAATCTCCTCTTTCATCCATTCAAACTTGGGTTCAAATTCATTCTGAGAGTAGAAACAGGAAGTGGCGCATTGGGTCCATTCACAATCTAAAACTTTCTCTTGTTTTGCAAACTGGAATGTGATGTTAATTAAAATGAAAGCCGTTTTTCATCGTTCATTTTTCCAGATGTGGCAGGTAAACAGGTAAATGTAACATGTTGAGCCCTGCAGCTGCTTCCCAGAGTTAGCCTTTTGCTCGCTCCTCAGTGAGATGTGATGCCTCAGTCCACCCCGCTGGCTCTGTGATTGTCTGAATTTATTTGCATGTTTGCCTCTCATTGTCATCACACACATTTAGGCCGCGCAATCATCACAGGAAGCGAAAGTTTCAGAGAGAAGGTGAATCAACTGGAGATGAAAGTCAGACAGCTCACCCCGAGAAACCCCGAGTTACAGCAAAGAATTGATCCTGTAGGGAATGTAACGGCACCGGAATGGCACCAGTTTGTCTCTGTGTTAATATAACAACTCATCAATAATTTATTCTGTAAAAACTTCATGATTATTGGCTTCAGCTGAAGGAGACTCTGGTTCTAGTAGATAAAATAAATGAATTATGCAGAAAAGAATGACTGAAAATTGCTCCTGTTAGCTGAGGGGAAGCCTAGCAGACAGCATCCACCTGTCAGTCAAAGAGGCCACGCCCCTAATAAACAGGTGTGTTACTGTTATGAAGGTGGAAATCATCCACAGGAAGGAAAGTATCCTTCAAAATGGAGTCCAGACACCAGCGGGTGATGTCGGCGTGGTTGTGTGCATCTTTTATTTACAGTCTGTTATGTGAACGCTCTTTAGTCCTTCAGTTAATTCATTTTCACTCATTCTCATCAGCATCAATTTCAGCAGAAAAATCACAGGAGCATCAGCACGCTGTCGGAAAATGTTTTTTTTCTTCTGCAGCCAAAGAAGAAGAAGCTCAGTCAGAACCGTCAGCAGCTTCCTGTTTGTGCCGTGAGTTATCCGAGTGACCCTCTGTCTCCTTCAGGTCAGGAGCGCATCGGCATCGACTCCAAGTACGAGCAGGAGGGGAAGGTGCAGTTCGTGATTGACGCCGTGTATGCCATGGCCCACGCTCTCCACAACATGCAGCGTGACCTGTGCCCCGAGACGTCCGGCATCTGCCCCGAGATGGAGCTCGCCGGAGGAAAGAAACTGCTCAAGTACATCCGCAGCGTCAGCTTCAACGGTGAGTGGACTGATGGCCGTGTCCTTCTGCAGCACATAAAGGCTGCTCATACAGCATATATCTGCGCTTTGAGCTCCAAGGCCAACAAACACCAGAAAAATACTGAATTCAGTCCTTCATGAAAACCCCCCCGGTTACAAACGGCTGTAAAAATGACTCATAAACTTCCTTTTTTTATCAGTTTTTCTTTTTATTCTCCATCATAACCTGCTCTTCTTACAGCAAGATGTTTGATACGGGGATTTAACCTTTTCTCTTTTTAACGAGATCCAATGAAAACACATTAATGCTGACTGTGCACATGGAGCAGGTGAGAGCGGATAGATTTAAAGCTCATAGTTCATAAATGACACAGAATAACGACACAGACTCGACCCGGAGCTCAAAGTAAATGAGTGCCAAGATGACCCAAGAATGGCTGAAAAAAACCTTCTGTATTGTGATATTGAACAATAAAAAAAATAACCAAGACACACAAAAATGCTCCTGTTTGTTCAGCCCAGACCTTTTTGCTTCTGCATGGGGAAGGTCAGCTGACTCCTTCCATCACTGCAGCTGTGAGCTCTTCTAGTTATTCCATACAGGAAAGATCAAAGACACAGCACATCCATGTAAATGGAGCAGTTCTTATATAGCGCTTTTCTACTCTGAGCACTCAAAGCGCTTTACTAACATTCACACACATTCATACGTCAACGCTTGTGTCGGAGAGCAACTTGGGGTTCAGTGTCTTGCCCAAGGATACATTGGTATGCAGCCTGGAGTAGCCAGGAATTGAACCGCTGACCTTCTAATCAGTGGGTGACCTGCTCTACCTTCTGAGCTACAGCCACGTGAACTATAACGCCTCAAAGCTCAAATCCACCTGTGAAAGGCTGCCAAACATGCAGCTTCAGAAGCTCTTAATACGACATCCTCATCTTCAGCCGCGGCCTTTTGAAACGTGTTGGCTGCAGCCGCGCGACTCAACTTTTATTTTGAAGGTGAATATTTTCCATTTTTGTTCAGAGTCCTCGTCAGTGTTCATGTCACGTCACACGCTGTCAGACACAAACACGCTTTTTAACCCGTGTTTATTTTTGGGATTCAAAGTTTGGTCCATTTTTGGCGTCTTCCTGTCATACGGTGGCGTTTGCCTCACCCAACATGCTGAGGAAAGTTGGTCCCCCGCCCCCCGCCCCGTGCTCATGAGTTTATATTAACCGCAGCTCTGCAAACATCATTAATCCAACCTTTGCTGATATTTAGTTTTTCATCTTCAGTTCCATCCATAGTTTGGAGTCTGTTTGAGGTTTTCAGAAATCCTTCAGTCACAGTGTGGTGGATCAGCTGGAGAACAGCTGGAGAACAGCTGGAGAACAGCCACACTGATCATGTTACTGCAGCTGAAGGAGGTTTTGACTCCCAGTCTCAGAGTTTGGGAATTTTAGGATGTGAAGCAGGATTCGATGCATGTTTGTGACAAAGTTTAATGATTCAAATATGAAACACATCCTGAGCAATTGTGTAAATATTACATTATTCGGTTTTCATAATGAGCTATTTGTAATTTAACCCGTGGCATTCATCATCATATTAATCTGCACGCTGTTGCAGATTTAATGCACGAGTTGGAGCCCCACAGAGATTCTTTTATCAGGTAATTAGCAGAGCTGCACTGAGCTGATTCCTGATGAAAGGCGTCTGAACTGCTCGAGCGCTTCGTGAAGAGGAAAGCGGAGCACGGAGGCCTCAGCGTTTCTGTAGCTGCTCGGTTTCCTCAGGAACCGATCGGATCTCCGACACTGAACTCGATCTGAACGCGGCAAATTAAGAAATCGATGGTTAAAAAAATAAAGATTCACACTTTCCATTTTCTACCAGACAGACATTTTCTTTCAATTGTTTTTCTTTTTTCAGCATCTTACTGAAGCAAACATGAGCCAAATATCGACCGAGAGACAGAATCCATTTTGTGTCCCGAGGCTGGCCCGTGCTGCTCGTGGTTCCCATTAACCCCAGTATTGATCTGAGGCAGTTGTCCAGTGACAGCGGGAATAACTAAGCTACAGACAGCAAACGCTTTCAGACAGCTGCCACCAACAACAGTCAGCACTTCCTGATGCTTTTTCACATTAAAAGCCCATCTTAAAATGCACAAGGCTGCAGGACATTTACTGTGAAAATCCTGGAGGAAGTGAAGATGTTGTTGTTGTTGCACTGATGAACTGGCGTGTACATCCAGAGGTCTGTGCCAGCACTGGTTTGACACCTGCTGCAGACAGTGAAGACATGCAGGAGGATATTCCTCACTTCCTCTGAGCGAGGAAATAAAATAAAAGCAATCACGGCTCAAACATGATCCTGATATCCAAAAAGTAAATGGACTGCTCTTTAAACAGTGCTTTTCTACCTGAGCACTCAAAGTGTTTGTTACAGCACGCCTCATTCACCTGTCCACACACACACTTTCACAATCCGATGAACACATCAGGAGCAACTTGGCGTTCACTGTTCTGCCAAAGATACACTTTAATACGCAGACTGGAGCAGCCGGGGTTCGAACCACCACTGCTCCAACTGTCCCACATGGTGGGATGAGCCCTGGAAGTTTACCCAGAATGCACTTCAAGTTTTCTCCAGTGAATGATCAGAAACAGATCAAACATCTAGCGTTCAAGCTGGATATGGAAGAAGTCTAAAACAGAGTTTATCTTCAGACTGACACCCTTTTATTGGGTGTAAAAGGATTTGGTTGCACTTGTAACAGAGTGTAAATGTGTTTTTCAGTCCTGAAATGTTCGTGTGAATATCTGCTGAAATAATGAGGTTATCATCAGGAAAAAGAATTAAAAAGCACCAAATATGGACCCACTCTGTGTGACCTGGGAGGGTTTCAAAGGTCAAATTTGCATGATTTCATTAAATATACTGAAGTTATGATTCTGGGAGGTCAGGTGGGAAATAACTCTTCATAACATAACTCTAAACAAGGCTTTTAGTGTAAAAGGTTTGCCCGACCTCGTGAGAAAATGATTTTCAGTGGCTGAATCCTCTGTTTATGAATCCACATTATTAGAGGGAGAAACCATAAAGATGAAGCAGAGATGGAGATCAGGCTCTACGGTGCATTCATAAAGCCGCACATGCTCAGTTATAGCAGGTGAATGTACAAAGTTACCGCGGTGGTTAGGAAGGTAAACACCTGGAAGTAAGTGAAGCTGACTCAGCAAGTGATAGAAGATACATTCACGGGGGGGGGGGGGGGGGGTGTGTTGGGGGGT
>VUQJ01039597.1:0-18447 GCA_015108635.1 Andinoacara biseriatus | reverse complement strand
TGTGAGGGGGGGGTGGGGGGGGGGGGGGGGGGGGGGGGGGGGGGGGGGGGCGCTTTACTATAGACTAACACGAGGTAGATTGTGGGGAGGATGTCGCTATTAATCCTTTTTGAAACAAAATAAAAAGAAACAATTGCATTAGTGCATGTGGTGACAACTTATGTGTGTGCCAAGATTTTCTTTTAAGTTGATGAAAGAAAATTCTGGCTGTAAAACATCAAGACACACATCAGTTAAAAAAAAAAAGTCCTCACTGAAATCCTTAGATATATTAGCTGCAAGGGTTTATTGGTTATAAATGAACTAATCCACAAAAGAAATATGAAAGAAGAAAAGATAGAGTATCTTTGTGAAAATTTATCTTAAAACTCTTTCATGTTTGGCAAACACTTGATCCTTTAAGAACAACTGATCCTCTACAGAATGTCTGGCAAGTCTTACTGTTCGCCTTCGTCATATTACACTCTACCGACATCCTGCCTCAGAACAAAGAACGGGGCGCCACAATTCCCAGCTCATATTTTTCAAGTGAAGCAATCAATAGATTCATATGAGAATGTGTGTAAGTTGTTCACTTGTAAGACACATACAAGCCTTTACTGTTGCAAAGGGATTTCTTTGGAGAAGTTTGAAATGGGAAAAGAAAAACTGGACAATTTATCTCACTTTGCCAGGTCATTTTCTCAACATTTACCTTGGACACGGAGCCGCTGACCACAGCTTTAAAATGTTGTCGGAACGTGACAGGAAGAAAACAGCCTTCCCAAGGTCAAACAGCAAGTATGTATTCTCTGTTTCACAAAGATGAAAAACCTCCGGAGGGCAGTTAATCCAAGACCCTAGTGATATCTCTCTGACCTTGAGTCGCCACAAAACACCCATGAGACCTGCATTGTTAGCATGCATCACCAAGACACTCACTACCAGACCCGACAACAGTGTCCAAACGACAACAGCGGTCCTACCTCAACAAATGGGGCATGACAGACCATTGATCTCAGACTGAGCATAATATCAATATTACCTTACAGAGGTGATGGAGCACAAGTGACATAGGTTGTGATTTTGTTTCAAACCAATCAGAAAGGAAATGTATAATTCTGACCTTTGATATTGAAAGGCCATTTTCATGTTTTCACTGGGGTTTTGCAGTAATCCCTTTGTAACCTTATAGAAATAAAAAAAAAATGCTTAGATTTCAGAGTGATCACTGCAGAGAAAAAGGAGGTAATGTTGATTCCTTCATGATAGATCATGTTGTGTCAAGATCAGATTCGATCTCAGAATTATAGGAAAAGGAATGAAAATGGAGGAGAAATGCAAGAATGAACAGAAATGGCTGCTGCGTAGTTTCATTACCTTTAAATCAATGCTATTATTTGTTTATTTGAGTCTTTGTAAAGTTATACCATGCTTCAGAGCAGTTTTTGGACTACAATATTTAAAAAAAAAAGTATATTCTCTGTCATTAGAATAGCATCTACTGAGGCAAATCACAAGTTTTGATTATGTTGGGTGGTGGTTACATTATATCATATATATATAAGTGGTAGGACAATAAGTGCAGAAGAGACAGTCACATAAAGGTCAGGTTAGATGGGTGTGGTCTGACCCATGAATCCTTAGTAAAGGACAGCAGAAGCAGGGGGAGCCATGGACCTGCACATCCACTTAATACAACTGTCTAGAATCAGTACTTATAATAGCTTCGACACCAAAATTCTAAGAACACAGTGGTTCTCTATAGTACTCTAAGCTACTGTAAGCAGTGTATTGCTGTGTTCCATTTTCTTCAGAAATCAGATGCTGGAACTGGGAGTCACATCATTCTCGAGTTAAGCGCATTCCAGCAGTAAAGTTGGAAAAGCAAGGATAAACAGGGTTTGTTTAGTACCTGGAGAAGATAAAGGCAGTCACATATGGCTAACAATACAGCACAATGCTTGTTTTTTGCAGTTAAAAATGCCGCTGCAGGTTGTTCATGGATAGATCCTGGACAGCACTCTGTGTCTAGATCATTTAGAGAGTCACAAATACACAACAGTGGCAGTACATAGTACAAGTTTTACAGTTTTACTGCTATGTACGTGCACTGCTGACATCTAGGATTGTTAAGGGTTGGTGGTGTAGTAGTAGTAGTATGACTACTATTCCCAGAATGCTGCTCTGACTTTCCAACTTGGAAATTCCAACTTCCAACCAAATGGAACTCATATTTATGGAGGTTGCAGTTCTTCCAGGAGCTGATGGAGTGTTCTAGTCTATCCTTAGATGCTGAAGGACACCCTCAAGCACAGGAAAACTACATCTGGAACATGGTGACTAGTGCAGCTGTCAACATACTGTACACGCCAACATATAAACGATGCTGCCACGCTTTTCAGATCAAGGGAGGAGATACTTCCAATTTAGTGACGCGTCTGAAAGACTGGCATCAGAATTCAAGGTGAATGAGTTTCAATTAAATATCCAGCAACATCCAAAGTGTCATCCTTCTTATGTTATCCTGAAATACGTTGTTGTTTTTTTGAGCATTGCTGTTGTAAAGTCAGCTATGTTTCATAGGCTAAAATGGTTGCAATGATTAACGTATAAATGCTTAAGCTAACGTAATGTAACAAACCTTGTAACATATACCTTGTAGTAACATCAGCAGGCTGCTCAGCAACCAGCCTAACATTTCATTCTGTGTTCTGTCATTTTAACATTTTAAATAAATGATCTGCCATCCCCATGTCAGTGATTTAAAGCAACTTTTTAATGAAGGAGTTCGTGTTTAAGTAAATGGAGTAATCATTTGTTTTGATATCATGAATCATGTAATTCTACTGGTATTGTTACCTCCAACTAAACGTCTGCTATTGTGACATTCCTATTCCTGTCCCACATTATGTTATCAAGTGTATAATTATAGAACACTTTAAAATAAAGTTGTGTGAAAACTTAATCTTCAAGAAGGAGTGCAGATCTTAGTTTGGGAATCTTAGATTAGGGATTTACAAAGCTAAATCAACACCATGAGACCTCAAAGGCAAGGAGTGAATTCACTTAGCTGGTAGCTGAAGCGAAAGAATGCATCATTTGCCAGTGTAAGATGGATTCTCATAAATTTATAAATGATCCATCTTTGTGCATATTTATGAGTCTGTAAAGTCTGTAAGTCTGGTGATGCTTGTTAAAGCTGAAATAGAGTTCAGCAATCACAAGATAACTGTGAGTCTAAGATGACTTTTAGGTCAGAACAAAGTGTCAGAATGACTAAGTAATTCTCCATCTTAATGCATCCTGGGAGCGATGCTTGGCCTTAAAAGAGAACTCCACTGGCTTGATGCCACTGTGTGTTTTAGTCTGCCGTTGTAAATACATTACAGTGAAGAGAAGCTGGCAGCTGACTTCATCGGGACTTTATTTTTTTTTCAAATGCTAATAGGTGCAGCAGGAGCAGCTCAGCATGCATATTGAAGACCCTACTGCAATTCCATCAGTACATATACACATACATCTGCACACAATTGGAAATGAATGCTAACAGAGAAAGCAATATTTAAATTGTTAACTTGCTGTGAGCATACTATATGAAAGCGCTAATCCCCAGAGGTTACTTTTTATCTCACGTTTCTTCCTCTCTATTCCCCTCCCTTAATCTCCACTCCTCCCTATCTTTCTATTACCTAAATGAAGTACAGAGACAACTGGATTTCTTTGATGGGGAATGCACTTTGACTTTGAATACAAATGCTACCTTTCATGAATGCCTCTGCCAGGGATTATAATAAGGCATTCTTCACATTCAACCAGCTAAAGGTCTTGTGAATTTATTGAACTGAATTGGATAGCAGATTATAACAACTGAGAAGAATACATATATGTTTCTCAAAATGCAGAATATTTAATACAAAAGTTGACAGGTCGTCCAGTATTTTCTGCTGCTTATTTTCAGCTTAACGTGTTAAGTACTTATCCTCTCTGCCAGGAGACCAGCAATGGATTCTCTCTTTCAGGATTTTTTTTCATTTTCTTTGAGATGTACATAACTGTCAGTCTTTGGCTTTTACACATTTATGGGCACACACATGAACACAACCAGTGGTCATAAACCAGGACACTCCTTCCTCATATTAAAAAAGAAATAACATCCTCCTGCTTTCCTCCAGTAATGGATTACACATCCAAACCATGCTGCTGTGCTGTGCTTCTGTGTCAAAACCTGACAATCCCAGAGAGCAGGCGTCCTGTCTGCCAGAAACTGAGCATGGCTCAGGAACCGTGGCAGATAGCCAGACAGTCCCATCAAAAGCAAACTCGAACTATGTTTCATATGATGCTGAGATTATTTTGTTAGAACACATTACATTTAAAAAGTACGCTGCTGTGCTGAGATTTGCAGAGGTTTCAGATCCTTTTTTTCCATATGAATATTGCTGTAAGTTTGAAGCCTTGGAAATGAGATCTCTGTAGGACTCCAAAATCCACTCTATTTTAGCAAGAAAAATGACTGTGGGAACCTGCCGGTGGGAACCTGTGAATGGGTGTGTGTGTGTGTGTGTGTGTGTGTGTGTGTTGCGTGTGTGTGTGCGTGTTTGCGCGTGGTGGTGAAGACTCACTTGAAAAAAGACACATTTGTCAAACCACATTAAAAATTGCCACAACTGACATTTATACTTTCATGTGACTTTGAAGTAACTTTACATCAGTTTAGAAATTGGCTCACCTTTTCAGCCTGCAGCAATGCTAAAATGCGTGATCAAAGTTTATAAGAATAACTGGGAATAAGTCAAATTAAAAACCTGTAATCAAAAGATGAAATATTAATACAATTCAACAAGTGCATCAACCCAATATGCGAGCCCAAAGTGGTGAGGGGGATTAACAGGTCAGTGTAAGAGACGTGCCTTTATTAATAGAAAACCTATAAAAATGCATCATCTGTATAATGATCCTGTGTGTGCATATAGCATTAAGTACACTTAGTTATGATGACTTGTTAGATTAAAAAAAAGTGTCTTCAGTAGTAGCTTGTCTTGATTCCAGACCATTTGTTCAGCAGCAGCCCCGTCGATTAATCAAGTCAAGACCAGGGGCCGATGCTGAACATGCTTTATTATCTTGATAATTAATCTGTTGTCTTTCAGCAGCCAGCATTAATGGCCCTCCTGGTGAAAATTTACGCCTTTAATTAAAAGCCATTCATTGCTCAACAAGCCACCTATGACCTTCAAATCACTACCACAGTTAGAAAGAGCTATTACTGCAGCTTGATTTACACAGAGGACAAAAACTTTGTATAAATTATCCTAAAATACTTTGCATAGTAGTAATAGTAAAAAGGGAATGACAGAGAGGAAAAGGAGAAAAGTAATAAAAGATAGACTTTGAATTAAATTAATGAAACATTAAATTACAGATACAAAGATCCATGAAGACCTAAAGGGAATAGTTATTTTCATTCGTATTATTTTATTTCTATTTTTATTAATTTATTTATTGCCAAATTGTAAACAACATAGGACCACCTTTATATTAATTTTAAACAGAACGCTACAAGCAGTCAAAGCACCAAGGCTTATATATTTTTTCTTTTGTAAATTGTGTTCCCTATGAAAACAAACTACATCCAAAGCAGGGTACGCTTTCAGAAGTGACTGATTATATGCCCACTTAACCATATGGGCATACAAGGGTGATAATATATTGTTTTTTCCAAGGTGTCAGCAGCTTTCTTTGGGGTAAGTACATTTTGTTGTAGGCCCATTTTCACCAAGCCAAAAGCATCTTGATTAACAGAATAATGGATGTGTATTGCTTACCAAGCTAGCCAATTAGCATTAGCTGCAGATAGCTGCACAATTGCTTTCTAATGGCTCAGACACAACATCTAAAAGGCTTCAAATAGACCAATAAAATAAATAAATAACCAAAAAAGAATTCATGATGTCAGAGCAACTGTATACTTTTGCGTGCCTACATGCCTACTAGCACACTAACTAATGGACATGTTTTGAAATTAAAATATGGAATAATGTACTGATATATTTTCTGGCCAAAAGGAGTAACTTCCTGTTGTCTCAGCTGGCCACCACTTAGAGTCCATAAGCGATTTTTAAAATTGGGACTTGCGCTTGTTTATAGGTAAAGATTTTTTACACTCCAAGAGAGTACCCTCCAACCCACCCCTTCCAAATTTTAGTGTTTCTGCTAATGGCTCAGTCCCAAAAGTATTAAGAATAGGACAGCAGCCTGCTTGTGACTAGAAACCTTGTCGTTGTCCAATGATTGCATTAACGTTTTTTGTCTGTTTATTTGTTTGTTTTGTTGCATTGAGCAACCAATTTCAAGTAACTCTGGTGATTTCCGATTAAAAATGTTATTATACAGCAGGTTTTATATGTGTCTCTGCTTCAACGCACCTGGACCTCGAGGCCCTGTTATACAGGTTCCCTAACACCAGGCAACCTGTAAAACTGGAAAAAACAATCAAGGTCTGATTTCAACAGCAATCACTCTTAAATCGATTGATGAAGGCTTGTAAATAATTGTCAATGCAATCAGTCTGAGTTAGTCTGCATCAGTGAGTGCAAATTAATTGTGAGTGAGTGCAACATGTCTCTTTGTAATAAGGGACTCAACTCAACTAGTTGTCAACTGGTTGTATTCTGGTTACATTTCTATATAAAAGCAAGGTTGCCAAGCCTTATGCCATTTATCACTTAAATCTCTGTACTGCAGCAACTTTCTTACTATTTATGGAGGAATTTCTGTTTCAAGTCTCTGAGACTCTGGCTGGTCTCTGAATATAAGTAGTTAATGTAAATTTCTGTATGCAGACAGCAACAGATTTGCAATGGACAGCAACAGATTTGTGATTTTCTTGGCATCTTGATGCACCAAAGTTGCTTTAAAGATGGCAACTGAGTGAACAAGTGGTGGCAGAGCTGGTCCCATCTTCCCAGTTCTTTGCACACAGACAAAGTAGTTTTTGTTGTACAGTGGTCTCCAACCATTTTTTTCCTAGTGGCTACAGTATTTGACAAATAAAAGTGGTGAGATTCTCTTATTTGTTTTCTCTGCCAAAAAAAAAAATAATAATAATAAGTTTTTGCTTTAATGAAACATTGCATCATAGAGAAAGTGTTGACACCACAGGGGGATCTCAATACTTATGTCAGGCATCAACATAACTAGACAGCAACCTTCGGAAACACAATACAGTAGCCACATCACTAGTCTCAAGACAGACAGGCTGATGGGTCAGTGACATGGAGCTCATCATGAAGTTTTTTTTTTTATTAAATGCACATTTATCTACTAACAACTGAGGAATTTTAATCTTAGTGAAACAAATAAGCAACAAATGCTGAATAGGTATTTCCTGCTTTGTAAATATGTGGTGCTAAACATTCTTGTGAGAAAATACTTACTTGGCACACAGCCTGTGTAGGAGAGAAAACATGCTAGGCTGACAGAATACCTTCATATTTGCAATGTGGTTACACCAAAACACTGTAAATGCCATTGTGTGGGAAATGGTCAATTTTAAGCAGTCAGGGAAAGAAGGAGAACCAGCGATCAAGATAAGCGATAGAGATATAAGGACAGAAAGCCAGCGGAATAAACAAAAAACACATCTTGTGCTGTTTAAAAGCTACCTTAATACTTCTTTGTGACACATCTTCACTTTTCACCATCCTTCTTGTTCTGTATTAGTTATCTATTTATCCAGCCTGTTAGCAGGGGGAATATACTTTTATTTCAAAGAGTCTTACTGCTAGAAGACAGCTGGCTAGAAGTCCTACCCAGGGGTACTGACTACTCATCGAAGCATAAAATACCAGTCTTACCACTTGATTCAGGGATTCAAAGAAAATAAAGAAGCCTGTGCTGGTTATCCCTTTTGGCTGAATTGTGGATGCATTTCAGTGCAGGGCAGATAATAGAATGAGATGCCATTAGCTGCCGAGAGAAGTTATCCAAGTGCTTTAATAAGGGAGAAGAGATTAGTAAGAGTGCTCTAGCATTTAAATGATCACCTCTTGATGTATTCTGAAATATCACCTGCATAGATTAAGAATAAAACTTTATAGGTTGGATATTCAGCTTTTGAACCTTTACAAAGAAGAAAGAAAACTAAAGTTAGAAGCAAGGAAATGTGAATTGCAAGCAGGTTGAGGTACATATTGTAAGGGGAACAGGCGGGGATCACTGTGCAAGTCCAAGTCTTTCTACAACATAGACCACTGGCGTTCTATTAGGGCAAGGATGGTGAGAAGTGCTTGTCCAGTGAAATCTTAAAATAAACATTAATTATAACCTACCAATATGAAAGTGCATCAATCTTTTACATTAATTGGCTAGAGTAGGAGGTAGAGTAGGTCATCTCCTAATCAGAAGGTTGGTGGTTTGATTCCTGGCTGCTCCAGTCTGCATGCCAAACTATCTTTGGTCAAGATCTAGAACCCCAAGTTGCTCTCTGACGCAACCATCTGAGTATGACTGGTTGTGAATGCTAGATAATAAGCAATTAGGTAAAGAAGGAAGTGCTTGTATGAATGGGTAATTGCAAATGTGTTTTATAAAGCAATTTGAGTGCTCAGCTAGAGTAGAAAAGCGCTATATTAGAACTAGTCCATTTACCATGTGACAGGACTTGGTTATTGTTGCTTGACTACAAAACATTGGAATCGTAACTGATGGACATGTTTGTATCCCATTAGCAAAGGCTGGAGCTGGGCAAGCTACAAGGTCACCAGTGTTTTATGGTTGTTTGCACATGCATGCTTGTGGATAAATGTCTTGTTTTTGACAGGAAACTGGGAGAGAGTAGAGCTTCACCAGCATCTCTGAGATATCACTTAGTTGACTGTTATTAATATAGTTTTATATACTTTATAAAATATCCAGGTGTTGGCCTGTATTTCTGACTTCGTTAAAAGCTTTTTATTTAGAGATAGTTGGTCACAGGACAACATATGATTTATCTACAGCAGTACAATTAATCAATATAACATTGATGGGAAACATTTTGCTGCAGAATAACTGCTTTTACTTTTGATACTTTATTTAAAATGTATCAGTAATACACAGTTTTATGCATAGTCAGATGTTTTCAAAGTCATTTATTGCTGCTTTTATTAAAGGAATGCTTCAAAAAATCCTCTAGCACCTGTCATTGTCAGCTAAGGATGAATATATTGACGATAACTATAGAGGTAGCAATATTTTACAATTTTAGTTTTACAATTCTCGAGTATTCTTCACTCTATTCTTCAGGAGTGCAGAAAGATGAAGATGTCGATGCAGAATTCAGAATGCAAAATGCAAAAGGCTGTCAGAATAAAACACAGACATCACAGAGTCATGAAAGGATATGTTTTAATATCGTCTAATTAATGCAAGCAAGTATTATATTTTCTTCCACAGATTTTGTCTTTCCAAATGGCACATTATTTAAAAGAGGATATGTGATTGCACACTGATTATGTTTAAATGCATGACTTTGACGTAAAATGGTCGCCTTTACAACAAATCGACTTGGCCCAAATGCACTTCGTGGCATTTTGCTAAGTGTTTCTAAAGTGTGCCTGATTTAAAGGGGTTATACAAGAGCACAAAATGGACTATTCCTTGAAATCATTTGTAGAGTAAGTTTAAAAGCAGTGATATAAGAAAAATTAATCTGGTTGTTATATCAGAAAGGCCTATTTTTTTCTTTTGGAAATGTTTTTTTAATAAAACTTTAGCTTTAATTTTTAGGGCCATATTTTTGACAAGCATGGTGGTATGTTTTACATATATCCGTCTTTACTCTCTCTCTTATGCTATTGATGGCTGTTAAAATTATACATATCAGTATCACTGTGACTCAGCTGTGTCCGTGTAGGAATAGACTGTAAACATTGCTAAAAGCATTAGTAAATGCTTGCTTTGTCTCCATGACTGCTGCTGTGTGAGAGCCAAACATTGTGAAACAGTGGGTGGTATATGGGATACAACAGCAGCCAGTCCTTTTCTGTTTTAAACGGGTCTAGAACAAACAGCCAGCATATGTAGGCACAATATAGAAATACATATGCACATTATGTACCTGTAAAATTATGCATGTCCAAACCCACTCTTTGCACTTACATGTAAAAACACACACTCTCTCTCTCTCTTACACACACACACACACACACACACACACACACACACACACACACACAGACACACACACACACACCAGAAAACTAAAAATCACACATTTATTTGTTAAAGCAAATATGATCCACATCTCACATTGTGCAATCCAGACATCTCCGGATTAGAACGAGTTGGTGTGACTTGCAGACAGCACTGCAAGATAGGGTGGGTGAGAACCATTAGCTAGTAACTAAATCCATTCCTGAGGTGCTGGATGGCAGAGAGATGAACAAGCCTGTACAGCGTAATGAGACACCTCAACCCTGAAGTGACACAAACAGACAGGCTGAAATGCACCTACAGCATTGCAGAGCACACAAAGACATTAACACACCAAAAACTGACATTATAAAATCTTATCAAGACACACAGACACACTAACAAATTGATGTACAAACATTTATACACAAATACATGAAATATTTTATTTCACCTCCTAGTATCATAATGTCATGTTGGATGAATTCATTTAAATTTGTAATCTCCTGGACTTGACTTAGCTCACCTTAACATTATTATTTTTTTTTTAGTTTCACTACTGTACAGTGTAACAAGAACGAATAGTTTTTGAACAGTATAAATAAATTTCCTGATTTTGTTTTAGTATGGAATGACTGCCAAGAGTCAACACCAGTGCTTTGGGCCTAATTCCAAGATTACCAAGCAGACATGTTCACAAAGAAAGTGTTAACATGCTGATCATAAGTGGGTGTTACTATTTTAGTTTGGTCATTTTTGGTCCATAATTTTTGGACAAAGACAGAATTTTTGTAGTTTTGCCTCTATACACCATCACAGTGAATTTTAAATCAAACAATGAAGATGCAATTATGTACAGACTTTAAGATTTAATTAAAAACATATTGCATTAACTGTTTATTTTATTTTGTGTTTACTTCAATATTTTTATTCGGTAAGATAATTTCAATTTATATAGTGCCAAATCACAACAGTTGCCTCAAAGCTCTTTATATAATAAGGTACCCTACAATAATTACGGAGAAAACCCAACAGTCAAAATAAACCCTATGAGGAAGCACTTGGTGGCAGTGGGAAGGAGAAACTCCTTTTTAACAGGAACAAGCCTCCGGCAGAACCGGTATTATGCAAATAATTGTATAAAATGGCATCATTTATATTTAATAAAATCCTTTGAAGTCAATGACTGCCTAAAATCTAGAACCCATGGACTTCACCAAATGCTGTGTTTTCTCCATTGAGATACTCTGCTATGCCTTTATTGTGGGCATCTTCAGCTGCTGTTGTTTGCAGGTTTTCTTCACTGAGTGTTGTATTTAAATACTGAAAGGCATGCTTTATCAGGCGGAAATCAGGTGACCGACTCGGCAGTTGATGTGTATTACATTTCTTTGCCTTAAGAAACTCTTGGGTTGCTTTTGCAATACTCTTTGGGTCCCAGAAAGTTGATTTTGTTCATCTGGACAGAGTTTTCAGTGGGAGAAACATGTCGTAATGTTATCTTTAGTTTCTATGTCCCAATGAACAGAATCAAATTAATGACATGTCCTTACTGTAATGATTCAGCATGTATCAAGATATTCTTTGTATCATTATCCATTTGCACTGTGAAGTGCTGTCTGATCATTTTGCAGGATTTAGAGTATAGCCCTGTACACTTCAGAATGCATCCTGCATCCACCATGTTTGCCAAATGATTTGGTGTGTGTCCAATATGACCTATTCCTTTCTTATGCCATACTTTTCTCATCCTGTCATTTTAGTAAAAGTTTACCTTTCATCTGTGTTTGGACCTTGCTGTAAACCCTTTCATTCATGAAGTTGTCTCTTGATTGTAGAACTTGACAATGATACACTTTCTCGAGTGTGTTCTTAACTTGGTTAGATGTTGTTTTTGTGCTTTGTGTGTCTTCTGTGGTCTTTCATGCCTTCTTGGTGTGTCTGAGCAGGCCAGTGCATTTATTCTTTTTAAGTACCAGATTGTTGAGTTGACACTCCTAAAGTTTTTTGCTATCCCTTGGATAGGTTTATTTTGATTTTTTCAGCCTAATGATAGCCTCCTCTCACTTGCACTGGCATCTTTGTGGACCTCATATTTAAAATTACAGTGAAAAGCTATAAAGTACAAATTCAACACTTTGAATCAGATATTCTGTTTGCTTCATTAGTCACAAACTAACAAGGGAACAAGCCTATGAAACTGCTTATCACTCAGTTATCCAATTAGTTTTGTACATTAAAATGGCTGTAATGCCTAAATATTAATTAACAATTTTCGCAAAAGCCCTTGAATTAGAGCTGAAACACTACACTTGAACTGATTGATTTAAAATACACTGTGGTAGTGTACATAGGCAACACTATAAAAATTGTGTCTTTGTCCAACAAATTATCAGCATTTTGGCTTTTCCTGATTGCCACTCTACACAAAGTGCAGTTTAAGCTGATGGAATTTTTTTTAACTGCACAAGATAAAAGTCTTACCTGATCTAGAGGCATTAGGATAATAGTTTTTACAAATCTTGAAAGGAAATTGAATGTGTGACCAGATGTCACATTTGTGCCCAAGTACAAAATGTGTTGGTCTCACTACAGCAGGTATCCCCACGACCACATTTGGCCATGATTACACATACACACAAGCACACACAGAGCAGAAAGGTGAAAATAATACCAGCTATGCATGGCTGGTAAAAATGTACCAAGCTTGAAACTTTTAATGTAAACATATCTTTTTCAAATAGCTTAACTACTCAAAAACTAGTCCTCTGTCAAAGTCTAACTTGTGTAACCATCCTCTTGATAGCCTATTCTTCCCTCCATTTCTTCATGACACTTGTCATATCTCAGTCTGCCACTACATGCTGCCACATTGAAGGGCAATCATGATAGCTGTACTCCCTGCATATACTACTGTAGTAGTCTGTTCATTAAAAGCCATATCAGACGAGAAGAAAGTGGAATCTGCATACTGAAGCAAAATGATGATGTCAGTGCTGTCATTGCTCTTTAGGAACAGTCCTGCCAAAGTAAGTGACGCAAATGATAATGAAACAGATCACACGAGGCAAGAAAACTAGACAGTATAATGTTTGCCGCTGGCATGTGCTGGTCCAAAAGTGTATGCTTTATACTTGCAGTAGGCAGAAATATATAAAACATAAATACAAAACAAAATGTCTGAATTTGAAAATAGAGAACCCTTCTTCTGCAACTCCTCATTCCCCCATTGTCCTGTCAACCCCTTTTTTCAGACAGCACCGACATGTATGTTTCCATGGTTCATATGTGCTTTATAAAAATCAGCATTGAAAAATTAGACTCCTGCGTGCAGAAGTGAATAAGGAATTTCATAAGAACCCTGTGATGGCAGATTAAGTGGTCATCTTTGGCTATGAGTGAGTGACTAAAACCACATGAATGTTTCAGTGTGAGAAAGACTGCAAAAGTTAAGCTGTGATCAGAACTTGTATGCTGCACTTTATTAAAGCTCTGTCCATTTTAAAGCGGCATGTGTCTGTGTTAGCCTCTTGCCCTATAACAGATGGGATAATCAACCCATCTGTTAAGCTGAACAGTGAATTGATGGATTAATGTATAGATGGACTGATGGATGGTGGAAGGATAATTGTGCCATTATTAAAGCAGTTGTAGGACAATCTAAGAGTGTGTTAGGACAGACAAATGTTATCTGAGGGACTCCCTCTGTTTATTTTCTGCAAACAGCTGATGGACCAACTGTGCAGATATTAGGCTAACAAAAAATATGGACACACCGGCTGTGTGCATGCAAGTGTGCCTATGTTTGTGTACAGTAGCAGCTCCTAATTAATCCTAAGAAATTTTTTTATTTTTATTGTTATTTCTATCCAGTTTTTCTATCCCTGCTTACAGTACCTTGCCATGTAAGTGTTTGTAAAGCAAGTGTTTGAGAAAATGCTTAGTTGGGTCAGTTTGCATTCAATCTATATAAAGTACGTGAGGAAAAAGAAGGTTGTGAGAATGCCTTAAATCATCTTGTTATCAGTTTGAGCCTTATAGCAATACTGAAGGACAACCTTGGCAGTCTATTAAACCAAAAACACTAAATGAACTGCAAATGTGTTTGTAAGCATTTGATTTGAAGTAAAGGTAGCTGGAGACATAAATGACCCACAGTACAACAACTGAACTGAGCTTTAATTAAACTAATGCTCACTAATTTTACTTTGAGCCTGAAAGTGAGAAGTGCAAATGATCACAATGGGCCAATAAAGGCAGCCTTTCATATGAGCAGGATCATAATGCATACTATAAGTTTTGCTTCCCGGAAAGCACAGCAAGCAGTGCTTGCCCAGTGAAATCTAAAAATGGACATCAATTATAACACACCAAAGTGAAAGTGAGCTTTCGCCTTGATCCATGCAGGATCACCCATCCTGGAAATTACTGCCATCTTGTGGCTGTAGTTGGCTCCTGTCTCTAGAAGCTAGCTTGACTATGAGGCATTGTAACCCTGGAGTTTCTGTCATTTCCATTGGCATGTCCATATGACTTAACAAAGGCTTGAGCCTGTCAAGCTGAGAAGAGAGGGTTTCTTTCTTTTTGGGTGTGTATGGTTGCACATTGTATACAAACCATAGCTTTGCTTTTACTGGTCTGAGATCAGTTACGATCTGTACATGTCACACACATGCACAGACATGTTGAAACAGAGGCAGCACATGCAAGCAAAAAAGCAAATTACTCTGTGATTTATCATTTCAGCAGATACATTTTCTGTTATTGTATTATTTTGTGATTTTGAATATAGTGTGAAAAACAATAACTCCTTTAGCACATAGTTCCTCTTTACATAGAAGATTCATATCTTGGAATACACTGTATTAATTTCATTGAGGTTTTTAATAATGTGGTATTACCACTTGTCAGCTAATGGTAAATAATTTGATGATCACTATAAAAGTAATTACATATTGCACTTCTTTGGTCAGGAAAAAGTTGCTTTCTATGTGCTTTGTTATGTGTAAATAGTGCTTACATAATTGCAAAACACATCATAAAAGTTGTAAGAAGTAAGTCAGACATAATGGAGGCATGAAATTGGATCCCAGAGACTACATGCCTTACACATATATCACAAACTAACAAGAGTTCCTGTCATCCATGGCATGTATGTCTTAATACAGGTAAAAAGCATTATTTTTGGTCTTGGTGCAGTGAAACAATCATCATCTGTCATCCCACACACAAGAGCAGCCATGTTATGATCCTTCCTAGTGGATGCCTAATGAAGACAAAAGCTCTTTTTGAGACTAGTTTCCTGTCTGTGAGGAATTATGTCCGTGTGTTAGTGAGTGTGTGAAAGAAGCAGGGAGGTGACACAGGGATGATCCAGGGCTCAGAGCGGAGGAACAGAGACTGGTAGTGAGGAGAATGAATAGTGACTGGCGCTCAGCCCAGTGGCAGCTTAATGACTTGCGGTCAGTTGACTCTGTCTCAATTAATCAGACTGCTCTTTCCCGCTCTCCTCTTTTTTCCCCCCTCATCTTCCCTTGGCTCTAATTTCTTCCTTTGTCTCATCCCCTGAGCTGAGAGAAGATGTTTTGTTCCCACTCTGTCTATCTCTTTTGTTTTCTGCTTCTCTATCCCTGCCTCTGCATTTCCATCTCTACACTATCGCCTTCTCTTCTTCTCTGCTCCCTGACAGCTTCCTCAACTGGACAGTTTTCATTTCTTCTTCAACTCTGCATTAGTAAGACACTGAAAGAATGAGGCCATTTTACTATCACCTTCTATCTTCCCTGCTGTAGCCTATCTAATTTTGGCAGAAACCAAGTCTCCTCCAAGTCCCAGAGAATTTGTTTTTGAAGAAAAATCATGCCTGCTTGAGCTGCAGCAGAGACAGTGAAAACAGGCTTTGACCCATGTAGATAATGGGATAAAATTCAGACATGACAACACAACTAGCCTGGACATGTATGCTTTTGGATCACAAAGTACAAGAGGAGGCAGCACAGTGCTTCTATGTGTGTGCAAGTGGCCGCTCAGCTCTCCCACGTCAGTTGTTATCTGCTTTCCTGGAGTTCCCAGGGGGGGTCTTGCTGGCTTCCCAGGGTGGTCCTGACCGGGCTGACATTTGGAGGACTGGTCTGTGATGGCCTGTAGGGTTGTTCTGTGCAGCAACAGTCACAGCTGCACTCGGCTTTGCTTCTCTGTTCCTCCTTTTTTGGTCTTTTGTCTCTCTAGATTTTGTCTCTAGTTGTCACACCTTTCTCTCTCTGTGTCACTTTATGTTTTTTCTTTTCCTACTCTGCACTCATCTTGCTCCATCTCTGTCTCATTTTCACTTTGTGTCCCTCTTGCCCAGCTTTGTCATTCTCTCGCTCTATCTGTTATCTTTCTTCTTCACACATGCAAGCACCCTGCCTCTCTGTCCTCCATCCCTCTCTGCCTCACACAAATCCATTTTCTCATTCTCCAGTGTTTCATCTACTTACTCCCTCCTCTCTTTCTGTCAGTGGGGTCACTGTGCTGGGCAGGGCGCCCCAAGGAGCCTGCCTGCCACAAATCTTACATGTTCAGAAGAGAAGAGGTGTGGCAAAGGACCTGTGCACTAACCACGCTAATTCCCCCGTGCTCCACTGTGCAGTCAGGCAGACAGAGGGAGCAACCAGAGGTCAAACACTCCAGGTGGACTTCTCATGCGGCTATTCACAAAGGAAACATCAATATTGTAGAAGCATTGATTTATATTTCATGCCCATTTGCTGATTGGTATTCAGTTTTCTACTAAGGAAAACTGAGAGATAAGCCAGAGACTTTTAGTTGCATGCATGCATGCATGCAAAATAATAATAATAAAAAAAGAAACTGACATGTGAATATTTCTGAATATATTCTTTTCAATGCTGATTCTTCATGAAAACAAAGTGTCTTTGTTCTAAAATTTGAGTTGTACAGTTGTAGTTCCCCATTTTTTTTAAAAGGCGTGCTCCTTAGCATTCCCTAGAGCAGTCTCTGTCTTTGGTCTTTGGTCAGAGTTGGTCAAGTTTGATGTGCTTGAAACTTTTCTTCAGCAACGAAGGGAATTTCCAGCAGTCCCTTGTTTCCTCACCAGACAAATTAATTGATAAACAACCCTCACTCATGAGTGTTGATTCTGAAGAACTGCCTCATGCAATCAATTTGTTGCAGTCCTGCAGATCTCGGCCTGTAGCAGCAGCTTTTAACCATGTTTTTGTGTGTATGTTAGTTTGAAAATGGCTCAGATATTGTACACAGCTGTGTGGAACTCAGTGGCTTTCATAAAATTGTAAATTCATTGCAAAAGTGTTTATATATACAATGATGCCCTCACTGGCCACTTTATTAGTGGGATTTCCACACACAACCATCTATAAGGTTTACAGAGGATGGTCCAGAAAAGAGAAAATATCAGTTAGCGGCAGTTCTCAGAAACTGCCAGTGTCAGAGTTTAGAGGAAAATGCAGACTGCTTTAAGCTAATACGAAGGCAGCAGTAACTCAAATAACCACTCGGTGTAACCAGGGTATGCAGAAGAGTATTTCTGAGTGCACAACACATCAAGCCTGGAATTAGATGGGCTACAGCAGCAGCGGACCACACTGGCTGCCACTCCTGTGAGCTAAGAACAGGAAGCCTACAATTCCCGTAGGCTAACCAAAATTGTACTGACAAGATTCACAGAGGGAGAGACACAGACGGTATAAGTGAAGCAGTGCTTAGTTTATTTACAGTGAAAAAACCTTTACTGGGAGAGGGAAAGGAGCTGAGTCCGGAGAGGGGCTTGGGATACGCAGAACCAGGCCCAGCGGAGGAGGGAAAAATCCAGGGAAGCCAGGAGCAAACAGCCAGCGGAGTGAGGGTCTCCACAGAACGTCACAGTTCAGTCACTGATCCAGCAAAGACTGATGATCTGCTGGAGGTTTAAGAAGAGCCAGGGTGATGAGGAAATCAGTAGCAGGTGTGGAGAAGTCATCCATGAGCCCCGCCCAGGTAGGAGGAGACAAGGGGAACAGCCTCCAAGGCAGGCCCCGGACACACCTACAAACACACCCACAACACACAAACACGGAGAGAGTGGGAGAGGAAAGACACCAACCAGCCCGAGGGCATGACATGTACAATAGAAGACAATAAATAGGCTGGTGAGTCAATATTACTACAGCAGCATACTTTGATTCAAACTGGACCTCTAGGACCATCTTCAGTGGCTTCCTGTGTGGTACAAATGATCTGGAAACATCAATATCACAACAGTTGCTGAGTGAAGTTCTAGTACTACATTGC
>VUQJ01039595.1:67155-77987 GCA_015108635.1 Andinoacara biseriatus | reverse complement strand
GTGTTATACCTGAAGTCTGAAGTGTACAGACTGAACAGAAAGGGTGAGAGGACCGTGCCCTGTGGCGCCCCCGTGCTGCAGACTACTTCATCAGACACACAGTCATGGCACTTCACATACTATGGTCTGTTGGTGAGGTAGTCGATGGTCCATGCAGTCAGTTGCATTTCCACTCTGGCTCCCTCCAGCTTCCCTCTCAGCAGTGCAGGCTGGATGGTGTTGAAAGCACTGGAGAATTCAAAGAACATGACCCTCACAGTGTTGCCCGCCTGCTCCAGGTGAGAGAGGGATCTGTGCAGCAGGTAGATGATGCCGTCGTCCACCCCGATGCCTGGCTGGTAGGCAAACTGCAGGGGGTCCAGTGCTGATGTCACTAGTGGGTGAAGGTGGTGCAGGATGAGCCTCTCCATGAGGCTTCATCAGGTTAGAAGTCAGGGCCACAGTGTTTGGACTCCCTGGGATGGAACAATGCAGGAAGTCTTCCACAGTTCAGGAACCCTCTCCAGATTCAGGCTCAGGTTGAAGATATGGAGGACCACCTGACATAGCTGGTCTGCACATCCCTGAGCAGTCTGGAACTAATTCCATCTTCCCAAAACTATTAAACATAACTTCCCAACTGATTTTGACCAAAGGCTATCTATGGCCTTATTACCTAGATTAAAATAAATGTATATATGTACCTCTTGTTTATTGCTTTGTAGGTGTATGTGCCAAATATATAGTAGTAAATTTCCCCATGGGTGACACAGGTGAGTTAACACTACACAGATATCAGAGATTTATCTGCTTCACTAAAGGAGAAGTGGCGCTTTAGGCCGTTTCATCATGTTATTAAAAGAAATAACGAATCTTGTATAATTAAAAATATACTACAAAATCGATTCCATTGGATGGTCTGGTGAAATATGATTTCCCTCTGGCCTCTGGGCCCATGTTTTAAGGAAAGAGGAAATATTAAAATCATTAACCTGTGTAGGTAGATGTAATAAGAAATACTGAATTCTTTAATTCCAGGATGTTGTGATTTAAATGAGTTGAGTTTTGCTGGTCTACGTGCTTGGTGTGCTGATGTGGGACCATGTAGTTATTAAAGTTTGTTGATGTGGATATTAAACAGTTAGAAATCCCTGCTTCTGCCACAAGAACAGAAGACTTCAAAACAGCTTTGAAATGCACCAATAAACCTCAACATATTAGTGGATCTGCAGTTCCTCTTGGCTCATCAGAGCCCATGCAAATTCAGTAATAGAGTCTCTGAATGCATTAGTAATGCTCTCCAAAGAGGTGGGACCTGGGTGGTGTTTCCATATTGCTATCCATATTTATATCATAAGCCACATATCAACACATGCTGATAAAATTCATGAATTCTGTAGCAACTGATCCAGCAAAAGCAGAATAGCAGAATTTGGCTGCACCCCCTCTGAGGTGAGTGCCTCCTGTAGTGGGTGTCTTACATGTAGATGTATGCGTGGGTGCACGCGTGCACTTTTGTGAATGCGTTTGTCTGTTGTTGTGTGCATTCCCCGTGGATTTCTATGATGCTACCGAGGTAATTGGATGTGTGACGCCCACCAAAAATCCCCTTTAGCCCTGGGCAAGCGCTCTTTCAATCCCAGCATGCCTCTGTGGAAAGCACAACCCAAAGGAAGGCTTATTCTTTCAACTGGCAAACATCAAATGGTTCCCTGTTCTCTCCATCACAGACTCCGTCTCTCTGCTCTGCTGTAGCATTAGGGGAAAGCCCATTAACATGTAATGACAAGACCGTACACATGCGTGGCAGTCGTAGAAGAACAGAGAGCTGAGGATGCGTGCCCTGCTCGCCACAGTTTTCCCCGTTAATAAGCGCTGATTTTTTTTTTAGAGAGAGCTATTAGGAGGATTGGGGGGATGATTGTTCAGTTGTGGAGCAGATACAGCTTTAGGGTAGGAGCTCAAAAGTATGAGGGGATGTTTAAAAACAACCCTTGGTGCGTGGAGATGTACCTAAGCCATGGCAAACCATCAGAATTTAATTAAAGCAGTTTAGCTGCTGTAGTCTGTCCGAACTTTGTTTATGTAAGGAATGGTTGCGACAGCAATAATAACTTGTAAACAACCAGGAGAATAGGCCTTTAAATGATTTGTATAGTATTGCACTATAATACTGAATACTCGTGTATGTAGAGACGAGCTGCTGTTTGTGGCACAGAAATGGTATGTTCTGTACATACAGCGCATGTACTGTTTGTCAAATGGACCATTAGTGTTTTTAACACATCTATATACACCTCTTAATTTTCTTCTTCTTGTTCTCTCTTGATGCCACATTTTTATTTTTCACCAAAACTAGCAAAGACAATCTTCAGACAAAGCCTCACAAAAGTTGTCATATGGATTTTTGAATGTATCTGTTGTTCACAGCCACTTGAATTCTGCGACATAGCTGCCAAAATGGAAATGAGGTTATATCTTAGCAATGCTTTGCTCTGTCAAAATCAAAGTACAAAGTCTGAACCTCATTTGGAGGAAGCCCAAAAAAGGAATTGGGACATTTGACAACTAAAGCATTTTACATGATAATTGTTCATATTTTTGCACTGAATAATTCGGGTAATACAGTGCGAGGTGTCAGCCATGACCACCAAATCGGAAGTCGGAAAGTTTAAAAAACACATTTTTCCAAAAAATGAATTAAGTGGATTTTAGACGTTACCTCCAGTCAAATATGCAGCAAAGATGGCAAACAGGAAGTGATATCAGCAATCACTACGTCCTGTGAAGATTTTGAAATCCAGTATGGCAGGAAATCCAGTATAGCAAAGGTGCATCTTATGAATATGATTCATAACTTTTTGCCTGACATTTCTATGGGATGGGGTAAACTCCATCTGCGAAAGTGAAAAGAATAAGAAGTTAAAGAACAGCCAATAAGGAAATACAGAAACACTACTGATGCCTGCACATCTGTGCTGCTTAGCCCCAAATTATTTACAAAACAGTTTTTGATAAACTTCCTTGACTAATTGAGAATTAGATGATGTTCATCTTCTGCTCCAGTTGTTATTGATTCCATTACAAAGTAGTCTGGACTTCTCAATATCATTTATATTGCCAGCTTTTTAATTTACACGGCTTTCTTTCCGTTTATGGTTATTAATGTTAATCCCCTGTGTAATACACAATGTGTGGCGTTTCTGTAGTGCACCAGAGCTAGTTTTTTAACCAGAAGGTTTATTAATAATGCATGACAAAGAGCGGGTCAGAACTGGGTTTCTTACTCAAGAGGATTCCTTGTTTAGGAAATTCAATTTTAACTGGAGGTGAATATTAATCTTTACTGTAATTATTCTCATAAGATCACGCACACATACAGTTATGGTAAAAAGAAACAGACCCTCTTTCACGCCGAAGGTTTTTACATATCAGAAGTCGCAAAAAAGTGAGCCAAAATGCAGAAGCAGTGAGAGGAAAAACTAAGTACAACCTATATTAAGTACCAGTCAGGTGCTGCTGATCAAATGCACTTGATTAAGTGTTCATCAGCATGTGTGAGCGCCTCTATAAAAGCAGAGGTTTTTCAGTTTGCAGGTGTGGAGAAATTCAGATGTGTGCTAGAGAAGCATTTGTTGCTGGGTAGGATTATAATGTCATTTACAAACAATTTAATAAAGTCTATCATTCAACAGTGAGAATGATTATTCAGAGATGGAAAACATTCAAGAGAGTTGCCGGGCTTACCAGGAGTGGACGTCAAAGCAGATTCACCCCAAGGTCAGACCGTGCAATGCTCAGAGAAACTGCAAAAAACCCAAGAGCTGCATCTCAGACTCCATGAGCCTCATTAGCATGATAAATGTTAAAGTTCATGACAGTGCAATTAGATATAGACTGAACAAGTGTGGCTTGTTTGAGAGGGTTGGAGAAAGCCTCTTCTCTCTAAAAGCACATGGCAGCATGGCTTAGGTTTGCAAAGTTGCATCTAAACAATCCAGAAGACTTCTGGACCAACATGGAGCTGCATAGCACAGTGCTTGGAGAAAATCAAAAAACAGCACATCAGCCACAAGACCTCATACCAGCTGTTGGAGGGGTGATGATTTGGAAGGCACAGGACCTGGACACTTCACAGTCATTGAGTCGACCATGATCTCCTCTGTGTTCCAAAGCATTCTAGAATCAAATGTGAGGCCAGCTGTATGACAGCTGAAGCTTGGCTTAAATTGGGTCATATAACAGGACAATGATTCCAAGCACAGCAGCACATCTCCAACAGAATGGCTAAAAAAAAAGAGAAGAATCAAGGTTGCAATGGCCCAGTCAAAGTCCAGACCTCAACCCAGTTGGAATGCTGTGATGGGACATTAAGTGACCTGTGGATAATGTCCTGAAGCAATATTGTAAAGAAGAGTGGGACAAAATTCCACCACAGGGATGTGAGAGACTGATAAAGACATACAGAAAATAATTACTTAAAGTTATTGCTTTTAAAGGTGGTTCTACAAACTATTGAATCATGGGGTGTACTTAGTTTTTCACACACTGCTTCTGCGTATTGGCTTAGCTTTTATCAAATAAATAACGACATTGCGTAATATGTCATGTGCTATACTTTATTTAAGTTTGCTTTTACCTAATTTAAAACCCGTAAGAACTGGATGTTTTTTTATGTCCTGATATGAAAAACCTTAAAATTGAAAGAGAACATAATGTCTTTTACCATAACTGTACTCAGGTAGTGTGGCTGTGGTAGCAGCTGTGACAGTTATTTGATGCTCAATTAATACTGGGAAACTCTAGGTGAGCTGAGACAATATCCCCTACACATTACAGCACCACCATCAGCCTGAACTGCTCACATAAGTCAGGATTGAGCCATACTTTTGAGCTGTTTACATCAAATTCTGACCCTATCGTCTGAATGTCACAGCAGAAATTGATGCTCATCAAAACATTCTTCTGCATACCTTGGTAGTAACAAATGGCTGTTTGAGATAACGTTGCCTTCCTAACAGCTGGAATCAGGCTGTCCATTCTCCTCTGACCACTGTTATTAGACAAGGTATTTTCACCCAGATAAGTGTCGCTCACTGGATATTTTCTCTTGTGGACCATTCTCTCTAAATCCTAGAGAAATCCCAGTAGATCAGCAGTTTCTGAAATGCTGGCACCCACAGCCATGCCACATTTTAAGTCACTTAAATCACCTTTACATTGAGTTGCTGCCATGTGATAATAAATGAATAATCACACATACATTGCAGTATCAGTGTAAACATGCACTGAGGTTATAAAAACATATCTACGCGTGATTAATTTTTGTCCTTGAAAATGTCTACAGAAGCAAATTCAACAGGAGTCAACACTCTGCTCTTTCATCCTTCTCTGGTTTCCAAACTGAAATCCTATACGTGTGTCACCCTCAAGGCCTGACAGCATATTCTTCATAAAGCCCTATATAGGATTTAAGCTGCAGTGTTGGCTGCCTCAGCAGGTAAAACAGGTGTTTATTCCTGCCGTTTTAGTGCAACACCAGTCTTCACCTTCATTAAATTCATGCCTCTGACCAGGTCACTGCAGCTAATAACCAATGATGCACTCTAAGGTAAAAGACTAACGAGGTTGGTTGTTGGCATGATGAATATTTTTCACCCACAGTATTTGTGATCCATGAAGTTTTAAGTAGTTTTTCACCCACATGTACTTTCCACTATCCAAAAGGTGCACTTTTATTCACCTCGATTTTAAACAAGCTCTCAACTTCTAGTTATATAAAATGTTCCCTCCATATGCTTTCTAAATCAGTCACACTTGGCAGAAAGTGAAAACTGCACTAATTAATGCAAATTTAGCATTTAATAATAAAGGGCAAGTTGAATAACCTGCCCACACTCTGTGACTGTGTTCCCACTGTAGTTCACGCTGATACATCCTTGACGCGAGTTAATGCAAGAGGTAAGAACTCAGTCACAGCCAGGGTCAGTGACACTATTAAAAAAATTTAATTGCCTACACATTGATACAGAAAAATAGGACTTGAAGAAAGGCCAGTTCTGCAAAAAAGAAAAAAAAAAGAAAAAAAAAAGACAAACAAGATTATTGTGAAGCACCAACCAGAACTGTCACATTTGTTTGTTTGTTTGTTTTAATCATCTGAAGCGATGCATCATTTTAGGTAGTGTCTGTGATGGAAAAAAGATGTTCTGAAGAACACGAGGTGAATAATTAACAAATCTCTCTGACAAAATTCAGCTGTTGTGAGCTCTGGACATATGAGGCCATCTCCACTCAACACGCAAATCCAGAGATTATGAAACTGCCTGGCGTTTACTTCAAAATGATGTTAACTGTGTAGCAGTCAGAAATGATAACATTCATTTGTACCAAATAAATTCTTGTTTGTACGGCTTTCCAACTACTACAGCTGCAGTTTATCCCATCTCGCATTAGTAGGAGGCCTGACAGCCTAGAAGGGACGCGGCAAAATCAGATGAGCATCCCACTCTAAACACATGCTGGGTAGTAATCCCTTTTGACTTTGACAAACAGCCAGTTCTTGCTTCACAGTATACAGTAATTCTACAGAGAACTTTGCTCTGCAAATTGCTGTTATTAGTCTGAATAAAACTGTTACCAAACAGATAAAATCTCAGTTTCTTAAGGCACCAAACTGCTTATATGGGTTTTCTTTCCATATAATTGTAACAGATGTGGTTTGAATAGGAAACATAAACGCCAAACTTTGTGGGGAAAATTTTGCCTGAAAGGAAGACTACCTAAATAAAATAACAGATAATATAGTTTTAAATTTGGATTCCTATAGATTACATAAATAATTTTGTCAAACTAAATTTATGATTTGGAGACCCAGAAATAAACGCTGGGAATCAGCAGAAACAAGAGCACTCAGCTACTCAGTGAGTGATTTGTAATCTGATGCTATGTTTGTACACATCCGCCAGTATAGAGGAACAGGAAACACAACAGTCACATTTTTGTCCAAAACCATGCTGTGACTTGTATCTGCTGGTTTTAGTGTTTGCCGCACTCCACATGTGTTATCCATAAACAGTAACACACACTTGTTCAGTTAAACCCTTTTACAACATCAAAGACTCACTTTTCTGCTATGATATGAAACACAATAGTCTATTGAGAAAGTTTTATGCTGTAATTTGGGTGCTTTGATGCGTTGCTGATTACAATTCAGCTCCCACTTTTGCAATCTGCTTTGATGTAGGCTCCCACTGCATTTATCCTGCTAGCCAAATCAACAGGGACAACAAGTAAATAATGTGGAAAAAAAAACAGAGTATGCAGTATGCAGGTTGGATACTTTATGCATAATCAAACTTTACTCTGATAGTTACTGGCAATGATCAGAAACATTTTCTTTTGTTTATTTGAAAAAATGTGTCTAGTAATTTGTGCACTCCCAGCAGATGTAAGATTACGTACATTTACAAGTGCTGCTGTGCAGTCTGGACGTGCATACGCACAGAGCCGCACTATGAAATTCTGTGGATGCACTGTAAAGTGATTAGAGCGATAATCATCAACAGTCTCTGAGAAACACAGGGGGATTAGAGTCCCTCTGGTCTTAGATTGTTTTTTTTCTACATCACACAGCGTGACCTAAAGCCTAATGGTCAGAGATATCCTCAGGATGAAGGAGATAGATATAAGACACGGCCAAAGATTTTTCAAAAAGACAGACCACATCCCACTCACTATTGATTTGGCAGGATGCACATGATTTCATGGACCAAGTCTGTTTCCTTTTTAAAGATGTGATTCTGATGCGTCATATTTAAGCGATGTATCATAATTAATTAAGAGAAACTGCAGTAATCCTTTCTGGGAATGAATGCAAAATGACATATCCCAGTATTTGGAAGAGATATTCACTAACATCCGACCTTTGTTCGAATAGACTGCTTTGACATTTTGCTGTTGTCACATAGTAGGACTGCGTTACAGGCTTTTATCCACTGCAGGACTGATGTGAACACATTAGTTTTCACCTTGAGCCTCTGACCTGTAGATAACTACTGTGGGTGACTGTTTGGCTCAAACCTTTTTCACCAAGAGTATTTTACTGGTATGTGATTTCACATGAATTCTGATCCATTGCTGTTTGTTTAAAAACTGCTTTCTGAAAAAAATAGTGTCTTTTAAGGTGGCAATTTCCCATTTTCCAAAACTCTGAGACACACAGGGGAAAAGGCTTACGGAAAAGAAAGAAAAGAGCATGTCTGCTGCATAGGTCATGTCAGGCTATATGTCTCTTCGAATATGTACAAAGAGTACGCGTGTGTTTACATGGTGTGTGTGTGTGTGTGTGTATTTCTACCTCTAAGTACACGACCCAGGGCATAACAAGTGTGGCCACCAGAAGGTCAGCAACAGCCAGGCTGACGATTAGGTAGTTGGTGGTGGTCTGCAGAGCCTTTTCCCTGGACACAGCCATACACACCAGCACGTTGCCGAAGACAATGACGAAGATGAGCAGAGTGAGCAGCATGGCGTAGTAGTTGTAGGGGTGCTTCTGCTCTTGATCTGTATCGTTGAAGTTCCATGTTCCATTATCATAGAAACTGTCGTTGTAGGCATAGTGGGTAAAGACATCCATTAGCTGTAGAGTGACAAAGGCCAAGAATGGGCCCTGCAAAATATGCAAACGGACAACAGCATTTCAGTGATGTTGCATACATTTAGAGCTTTCAAAAAAAAAAATCTCACAGGATGATGATTGGGGTTAAATTTTCAAAACTTTGCTACAAGCTCTTCTTATAAGGGATAAAAATTGCTTCTTTCCTTCATACTCTACAATTACAGAGCAAAATCATACTTTTGTAGTGTTTTGCTTTGTTTTTTAAATAAAAACTAAACTATCCTCTTCATGCATGTATTCAGACCCTCCCTTAATAGGTGCTTAGGCATCGCTACAAGCTTCACACAGCTATCTTCTCGGTAGAGTCATTCAAACCTCACCATGGTTGGTTGGGTACTGTCAGTGCACAGGCCTTTTTCAACACTCTCCAGATAGCTTTTATTGTTTTGTTTTGTTTTTTATAATTATTATATTTATTTATACTTTTTTAAACCTGAAAAATCCTTAAGAAGAACATCTTGAATACAATGGTAAAAGGTAAAAGGCAAAGCCTCTGGAGGAAATATGGGTAGGGGTTAAAAAGAAATATCAAAAGATAAAAGGGCAGCAGAACAAATCTGAACCACTGCTTATATACCATAGGAACACACATGAACATCAGATAAACATCAGGCATTACATAAACATCAAGTACATATCTAACAGACAACAGCATCAAGAAAAGCAACAAGACCAGGCAGTAAGACAAATAGGCCAAACAAAAGCAGCAGCAGCAAAAGAAAAAAATAAAAGAGGAACATGCAATCATTAGTAAGCAGAAGATACTGGCAGGCTGCGAAACAGCTGCAAAAGTGGCAATGCCCACAGAAGTCCCTGAAAGGTGACTTGAGGATGAATTTGTCCAGTGTTAAAGTTCTGGAAAGAAGAGCAGTGTTCACAGGGACACTGAAAAGGTAGGGTGCAAACCTGGGGAGATTTTTTTTTTTTTTAATGGGCATGAACTAATGTATATTACAACAGGTTCATAAGGTTGACCAGTTAACTGAGAAATAAATATTATGAAAAAAGTAAGTCTATAAATTTTTCTTAGTGCACCCTTGTGTGCTGACATATGAATTATGTCATTATAGTCTAACATGAGAATCGTCATTTCCATGAGAGCCAGTGTACCAATGCAAGTGAAGGTAGAGCACATTCTCTGCAAGTCAAAAGTGAAATAAGTGCTGCATCTGGCAAGTGGCTAATGACATTAAGGTTAAAGGGACAATTCAAATCAAAATCAAATATGGATATAAAAAAAATCCCACAAGCATTCTACACATGTAAGAACTATTTTCTTTATATTGAGCTATATCAGCCGACCTCATCACGCTACATCCATCCATATAACAGTGACAAGAGGCTCATGCTAGCAACAGGAAGACAGGATGTAAACATTACTGCTGCCGAGCTGTGGTAAGACACTTCATACTAATATTTCACACCCAACTTCCCCTAAATACACTTTACAGAAATTCTAGTAGCAGAGCACCAGAGCACCAGATACCAAATTATGTAACTGTGTTGGATAATGTTAACTTCTACCAAGTTCCTTCCCCTGTCCTGAATAAAATATGATAGAGGAGCTCTTTTTAGCATGGTGTTAGTAACCACCAGCCACAATATCATTTGTCTCCGTTATACACACACTGAATGTTACTTAAAAAAAAGTTATTTTAGGTGACGGTTGAACCACAGAAGGAGATTTCTGCCCTGGTCGACTGTGAGAGAAAACATCATTTGTGTAAAAGTAACAGGATGTCCATCAGAAACATGACAACTTTTAGTGTTTTCTGCTGTGAGAAGGTACAATTTGTTTACTTTTACTGAAGAAATCGCCTCCACCAGCTTACACCCAATTTCAAACAGCATCTGCACACAGCCCCTCCCCTAACTAGTAGCAGAAGTAGTTGACATTCGCAACACTGAACAACACTTTAAGGAAGGTCAGTAAAGCTCATGTTTAACAAGACTGAAGTATTAAACAATTAATCATGAATTGTAACCCAACCAGCACAAATGCAACTATTAGCAATTATCCAATAGTCACATTAGCCGTCTGTTATCTTTATGTTAGCAGCAAGCGGCTCATTGATAAAATGATAACATTAATCTTGGAGCTAGGCAGCAAATGCTATCAGTCCTGCAGGTCTGTAACAAATGTTTTGTACAGTACAGAAATTTCTAATTAAAT
>VUQJ01039595.1:45083-59023 GCA_015108635.1 Andinoacara biseriatus | reverse complement strand
GCAGAAGTAAAGTGATAATCAGTTTTTGGCAGACGGGATCACTTTTAGGTGTCTCATAAATGTGATAAGCTCTTATCGCAGATGCACCGTAATTTATTTTGTTCTGGAACGAGGACTAGTCTCAATATCAGGCTCTTGCCACATTGCAGAACGGCATTAATCTCAAGCAGAGAACATTTTAGGACCAGGATAAGAACTTTGAATAAATGAAAAGCCCAAACTACGCAAATGGCTCAGAAAGCAAAACTCTTGAGCAGGATGGCCTACGCTATCTGGGGTGTGTGGGCATCAAATACATTCTGGAAACAGCAGGAGATGCCTGAGCAATTAGTCTAGTGTCTAGTCTGGTCATTTTTTCACTTGCAAATATTTGATGACTCTAATGCAATAATGAAAGTTTTAACAGAAAATGTAAGCAGTGCAAAGCAAACTGACTGGATCTTAACTGGAGCTTAGAGATTATATCTGAGGGTGGATCATATAGATACATTTAAATAGACTGCAAGAAGGTTAAACAAGTTTCTGCACATAATACATGTAAAGACGGAGTGAAGTGCCACAGATTTTATATGATGCTCAGTATTATTTATGCTATACGTACATTCATCCAGAATATTTGAGGAAAAAGTAAATAAAAAATAATTGACTTTTTGTCAATGTCACCTTTTGTCACTACCTTATTATTTGTTGCTGTTACTTGTTTGTCAATAGTTGTTTGAGGGATACAAAACTAACTTAAATGATCGGTATTATTGCTATACTATTTTAAAATACACAAATAATTCTGTCAGTTTCCTTTCCATATCTGCAAAGATTTGACTGTGCTGCTGATCAATATCAGTTTTTTCTGCAAATATTTATATAGGTGTAATGTTTCCTGCTTTTAAAACCCACCTTTCAGTCTGTGCTTTCTGTTTTCCAACAAACACATGCACACTGTGATTCTCAAACAAAGAAGATGATTCTAAAAACAGGCTGTTACTATGCGATTTTTGCGGTCCATTATGGTGTTAATTCCTTTGAGGCGCACCGCTAATTAGCTGTCCATTTCATTGCTGTTGTTTTAGGTTTTATTTACTCTTAAATTTATGTCTTTTGTTTTAGTCACATCTATCTGGGGCCACAGCATGCGGCGCCAGACACCTGTCAGTGTTGTTACAATCCCCTGCATTATTATCCTCTCAGCTCAGACGCTTCTGTGTGTCTGTGGCATGTAAATGAGGGCAGCAGTCAGAAAGCTGCTGATAGGAAAACGCTCGCACACAAGCTCAGATGCAAACAAATGACCACGGTGTGCCCACGAGCTTTAGCTTTAAAGTGTGAGTTTACATTCACAGATAAAAACTGAAGTAACCCCTGGGTGTTGTGAATGTCCTATGAAACAAAGCAGGCAGCCGGAACAGTAAACAAAGTCTGAAAGCAAAGAGAGAAAAAAAGAATCAAGTGGACCAACACAGATGAAATCGTGTGAAAATTGTTGCACCAGTTTCCTCAGTTATTATAAGATGTGTAATTTTATGACGCAAGCGTGAATTTTGGGCATTTTGCATTTTGTCTGTTGGATGTCGGTGCTGCCAGTAAACCAATGAATTGAAAAGTCAGCCAGGAAGTCATAACAATTTAAAAACCATCTGACACTGAACAGTGCAGTTCACATTTCAGCTTAAGGCAAGCAGCGCTCGCCCAGTGAAATCCAAAAATAGACATCAATTAAAGCATTTGTTTGAATGCTCAAACAACAAGTTGTGCTGTTTCTCCTCTAAGAATATTTTCTAGTGCTTTAGTTTCTTGCTATTTTCTAGACAACTGCTATTTTCTAGTTCTCCTAAAAAATCCATCGATAGATGGATGGGTGGATAAACCAAATTTATAACTGCCCATCAAGTCAAGAATGCTCTCTGTTGTGCAAGCATATATTCCCCTTTGTGTATGAGAGCAACAGTTTCCTAACTGAGAGGGAGAGCGTGATTTCAGACATAAGCATCCATGTCTGTAATATAGTCCTCCTCTGCTTTTTAATCCCAGTCAATGTCTTACTCACACTCGTGAACATGCCTCATAATTAACGGCT
This sequence comes from Andinoacara biseriatus, assembly GCA_015108635.1. Classification (NCBI taxonomy): domain Eukaryota; kingdom Metazoa; phylum Chordata; class Actinopteri; order Cichliformes; family Cichlidae; genus Andinoacara; species Andinoacara biseriatus. The sequence continues at coordinate 56,952 of VUQJ01039595.1, read as the reverse complement.
CACTCGCACTTGCTGACTACCATACATCTGCATCTAACGTGCACTGGTTTTCATTGAAGATCACTGAATGCTTATGGACTGCTGAGCTGACTGAACTGGCAGACTGCTGGGCTCCACCGTGTTAAGGGTCACCACCGTTGGTTCACTTTTAGAGGCAGCAGCTGCCATAGACTTACTGGCTTGCAGGAAATCTAATATTTCCTATGTGTCGTGTGATGTTCACTCACTACCCAGAGGGCATTTTTACTGCTTGTGGAAGGAAACTGTAGGATGACATTTTGTTTGGTCATTGCTTATAGCCTGTGATATTTTTGAATTTGTTCGTGAATTCATTAGCTAATCCCATCAGATGGATCTGGAGAGAATGCAATTGCTAGTCTTGTGCTTTAGTAGAGGAGGGCATTTCTAATACATTAATGCCCATTAATCTAGTACACTAAATCTGGGTTACTTTTAAGTAAGAAACAATGTGAAATTGTACTTGCCACAAGTACAAAGCAAACGCCATCTGTGCTTGATGTTGTCAGAAACTCCATGAGGAGACCTTTAAATTGAGATTGTTTTGTTAAGAGTGAATGCACTTATATATAAAATTGTTGTAGAGACAGCAAGAGAACTTAATGAATTCATGGTCATTAGAAACACTGTTGGGTTGAAAATTCCCCCCTTTTCCCATCTCACACGCTGTGCAACAACTATCCAGAGAGACCAGCTGGGATTAAGTATTACAGACCAGCTGAGAGCTGTTCATGCTATAAAGCATCTTACACAGTCTTGGGCATATGGCGTGTTTGCATTATTGAACAGTTGCATCACAAAGCAGAGGCTTAAGTGTATCCAGCTTTTGTGTTGACATTTAGAGGAAAAAAAGGCCAAATTTTGATATTTCACAACAGTCCCACTCCTGGTTAACATACTGTTGTATGTTGAAAGGATATTATTGATTTCTCTTTCAGTGATGCCAACAACATGTTGCCTCTTTCAGCTTTTATATACCACTCTAACCAACTAAGCGACCTCTGAATTGTGAACATTTAACTGGTCAAGCTATATAAGCTATCTGTAAATAGCTTGCCTCACTTTCTTCCCACAACCCCCCAGGTGACCCAGTGATCTATGGGAGTAGAAGGCATTATCTGACTACCCTGAATGTCCATAGTAGTACCGTGGCTTTCCTCTGCAGACTGCCAAACTCTGTCTAAAAAACAACAGATAAGCACAAGTGAGGTTGTCTTTAGCCAGTAGCTGCAGTTCAGGCTTTGGTTGGTTTCTTCTATCAGGTAAAATAAAGAATTTGAGTTCAAAAAGAAAATGTCAATGTCTCATAGAGACAGGCTATGATGCATGCTATACACACTCCCCTGCAAATATATTGGAACAATGAAGCCCGTCCATTTATTTTTGCTGTAGACTGAACACATTTTGGTTTGACATCAAAAAAAATTAATGAGACAAAAGATCAACATCTCAGATTTTACTTCCATGTATTTCCATCTGGATCTTATACACAGTTCAGAAGATGGCACCTTTTGTCTGAACCCACCCATTTTTTTGTGAGCAAAAGTATTGTAACATGGGGCACCGGGTGGCTCAGTGGTGGAGCAGGCGACCACATGCATTTGCCGCATTTCGACATGGGTGGCGCAGGCTCAAGTCCCAGCCTGTCGCCGATTTATCCGCTTGTCTTCCCCCCATTTCCTGTCTATATTTTAATTGATAGAAAACCACTGTGGCCAAACAAAAAAAAAAATAAAGTATTGGAACATGTGACTGACAGGTGTGTTTTGTTGCCAAGGTGACATTGATTATTCAAACAATAAATAGCGCTTAATGTCTACAGTTTCAGAATTGGGTTTTGCCTGTGCAGACTGCATTTATAGTTAGCGGAAGTAAGCAACATGGAAACCCATGAAAACTATGGGTGAAAAACAAGCAACTGTGAAGCTGAAGGAAGCTGGAAAATCAATCGGAACCATTGCACAAACATTGGCCATATCCAGTACAAAGTAGAAAGTCGTCACTGGTGTGCAGATGCCGAACATCAGCGGCAGCTTATGACAGAAGCATTGTAAGTGCTGTAAAGAAATAAACCCTAAAACAACTGTTGGTGACATCAGCAACAACCTGCAGAGGGCAGGAGTGAAGGTATCACAAGGTATCTACTGTTGACACAAGATTTCATGAACAAAAGTGCAGAGGCTTCACCTGAAGATGCAAACCACTAATTATCACAAAGAACAGGAAGGCCAGGCTGGAATTTGCCAAGACATACAGAGACTCTGGGACAAAGATTTAGGACTGATGAGGCAAAGATTAACCTTTACCAAGGTGATGGAAAGGCTAAAGTTTGTAGAAAGAAAGGATCTGCTCATGATCCCAAACATACAAGCTCATCTGTGAAACACAACAGATGTAATGTCAGGTCTTGGGCTTGCATGTTTCATTCATTGCATGGCTTCTTCTGTGACAGGCTCATTAATCTTCATTAATGGTGTCACGCATGATGGCAGCAGTACAATGAACTCAGAAGTCTAAAAAAATATTTTGTCTGTCAATTTAAAGAAAGATGCAACCAAAGTTTAGAGATATCAGGGGTCACAGGCTTGATGCATTTACTGCAAGCAAAGGATTTGCAAAAAAATATTAAGTCTTATTCACTTTGATCTATTTTAAGTTCATCTGTTACAATACCACTTCTCACAAGAAAAATGGGTGGCTTCAGACAAAAGGTGCTTTCTTCTGAGATGTGAATCAGATCCAGATGTAAATACCTGGAAATAAAAGATGAGGTATTGATCTTTTGTCTCATATTGATTTTTTGATGTCAAACCCAAATGTTTTCAGTCTGCAACAAAAATAAAGGGATTGGCCTCACTGTTCCAATACTTTTAGAAGGGAGTGTAACAGATTGAAAGTATTCGTGATCATAGAGAGGAATATATAGTAGTCATTTGCTGCAGTCCTCAAGCTTCTATGTTATTGCATCACGTCAGCCAGCAAGTTATGTTGTAATTACTTTGTAATAATGAAGCATTTCCAAAACAATTACAAGGTATAATAATTTAATTACAGGGGATCAAAACAGGCATGACTTTACCCTGTAATTATCAATCTCCTTTATAATCTGAAAATAGTTTAAGCATAATGACTTTATAGTCCTCTCATAAACGTGCACCTGCAACTTTAATTAGGAAAAACATACAACTCTGTTATTGAATGTAATTTTGTTATAGCAGCCACAGTGCAGTGATGGTGTGATGGGCTCTTAATTCACAGAAACACTTTAATAATTGCTGTCAAATCTGTAAGATTTGAAATGGTTTTTAAACTGGCTTCAGGCTAAGAACAGTCAAGCTGGTTCTGTGCTGTTATTAGGTACTGATCTCATTCAGTCGTGTATCAGTGGTGCCAGTTCAATTTAATGAACCACACAGCTGCCATGTTAATCTTAATGTAAGCCCCATTTAATAAACAGTTATATTGCTGTCATTTAAGAGCCTTGAAACTTGAATAATAAACTCACATTTACCACAACACCTTCATTACACTTCCCAAGCTACACCTTGTCAGTGCTGTTTTGCTTCTTTTTTTCCTCATCTCATCATGTTTCATAAAATTGTTTCATAAATCTAATTTGTGGATGTTCGATCAGAGTAATAGTCTTTTCTAAATTGATGATGCCAAATAGTCACACCTTTTTTTCCCCTTTTGTTTTTCTTTTTTTTTATGTAACAAACATACATTGTTCTGTGAGCTCACAGTGATTTAGTTTTGCTATCCTTTTCCAGCCCCTCTATTATTAAATCTTTGTCTAATTTTTGGCAACAGCCTATACAACCAGAAAACAAAAGCTCAAACTGATACTAGTCTGTCAATACCAACCAAGTGTTTGATTGTACCCTGTGATAACCTTCATCCTAATTAGTTTTCTATCTGACACAGTCCTCTTAGTTGTCGGGTCAAAATGACCAAAGCTGGCAACGTCAATGAATATCTTGTGAATTCTCTTTCTTGTTAAATAGCTCCCTTTTTGTTGCTGTGTGAGTGAAAAAAGCAACTCATTCCAAGTGTGAATCCACTTTCTATGGACCGGCTGTGTAGGTGGAAGCTGCTATGACTTTTACTGTGCCTAAAATAAACCTGCTCATTCCGGGTAGCAATTAGTGTGTCATTATCTTGTCGTTGCAATTATGCCGCCTTTCTTTCGGCTCTTGCAATTATAAAAGTTTTTCTTGCAACATCCATATGGGGTGCATTTGCTTTGATCAGGCAAACCTCTGACATAAAAGCAGTAAATATTTTACATGAAAAAGGAAAGGTGGAGCCTGCTTACTAAAAATAATTGGTAAGCTGGGTCTTCTTTTTAAATGAAACTGGGCAAAAGTGCACTCTCTTGTTTTAGTAAGGTAATCAAATTTCACAAAAAAAAGGTGTCCCAGCAATTTGAAAGCTGTATTTATGCTCACGTATGTATCATAATAAATCAAATCCATCTTTTTTCATATAGTATCCACCAGATTAGCATATCTTTGTTTAAACAGAAAAGGAAGAAAGACGTACAGCAGTTTGCTTTAGGATGCTGAAGTGCCAGTTTACACAAGAGACCACCCAACCATTTATTTAGTTGAGATATAGTATGCAATAACCTGTATCAAGGGAAATCAAAATACAAGTTTTATCACTAACGAAGGAGTTTTCACTGAGAATATGCTGTCTGAATGAGGTGAAAACAAATGATATACTGGAGATTAAGGAAGCATCAAGACACGTCACACTGAAACAGAGCGAGAGAGATACATAAAGGGCTAAATAAAAGGCACTAATGAGTCAACTATGAAAGCAAAACCCCACAGGCTACAAAATTCTACCAAAGCAGCAATGTTATTGATACAGTAACACATAAGGGTTATTGTTGTGAAGATTTGAACGATTCTCTACTCAAACGATAAGGGTAAAAATGGAAGGACATCCACCCACTGCCAAAAGAAGAAATGGAGGTTGGTAACAATCCTCCATTGACCTCATTAAGTTGTAGGGAAGTTCCAGCCTAACAACTGGTGTTGTCCCTTGTGAGGGTGCATATACACACATCCCTTGTTAGTTTTCCATTACATCCCATGAAACAAAAAGACAGACGCAGGAACAGAGGCAAGTGTATGCACAAATAATGCATAGTATCTGCCCCTGCTTTTGGCTGACACTAAGCACAGGTATCTTTAGTATATGTGAAACTTCCTTGAAAACACATACAAAAAGAAATATTTTACTGTGTCACTACTTTGCATGCAAACACTTGGGCCTGCAAAAACATGCTTCATAATACTGATTAATAAAACACATGAAAAGAAAAGAAAATTTAGCTTGATGTTGTTAAATTGAGATTCTGAGCAGCTACTTCTCACATTTCTACAGTGGGGCATGAGGTGTAACAAGTGTATGTCTGCCAAAAGTCAGGTGGCCAGATGAAGTGGCTGTAAAAACAGAAACCATAATGGAGTCTTGTGGTGGTTTCGCTTTATTTATTTAATCTCAAGCTGTTCCGTGATCACTGAGATGTGATCTGCAGTTTCAAAAGCAAGAAATAATCAAGCCATTTTTTTATGTATAAATTAATAAGATGCCCCCCATGTGCTGAATTAGCAAATGTATCCCAGGCTCTTGGGATATGTCACAATAGAAAGAGGAGTTGGCTGACATCAAGCAACCCTACCAGTCTGAAGTAAAATAGATTGTATCATGTCACGGAAGCTAAAGCCCAGGCCTTAAGCACAGAGGCAGGGGTGTACTGTATCATACAAGACCTATACAGCACAGAGTATCATTGTGTAAGATGCAAACATGGGAAAGGTTATATAAGGCACAAATGATTAGCCATGACAGTGTCAAAACTGTGAGTAAAGTTTGAAATATTACTGTTTCTGTGACACAAAATAAATGTTTCCAATGTTTTTAAGTGAAAATGTAAATGTGTAAACTCTGCTTTAATTATAAAAGTGCTCCAATGTTTTCAGAGATATCTGTTTCTGCTGGTGTAACAGCCAGCTGTCAGCTGACCGGGCAGTGGAGGCTCACCATACTCAGAGAACGCTTGACTCCCAGTATATCATTTTCAAAAGCCCCACTGGCTTTCACCACTAAGTAGAAGTTAAACTCAGATATAATTCACTCAGATGTTAACAAATGGTTGATGTTCGGTTTATTTCAGTGCTTCATTTGTTACTGATCAAATTGGTTTGGCTGAGATTAAAGGTAAGCTTCATAACTGGATAGTTTTATTTAACTTTAATGTCTTACTGGAGAGCTGTCAGTATATCTGTAAATAATGTAGAAATGTCTCATAATTCTTTTAACAGCTTATTCTTATATTTGGATAAACCCTTTACTGTCATAAGTAGTGGCTTGTCTGCCTTCACATGTGGTTAAACTTGAGTGACATCCCATTCTTAATCTATAGGGTTTAATATGATGTCGGCCCATCCTGTGCTGTAACAGCTTCAATTCTTCTGGGAAGGCTTTCCACAAGGTTAAGGAGTGCGCGCATGTGAATTTTATACCAGTGCACTTCTGAGGTCAGACACTGACTTTGGATAAGAAAGTCTGGCTTGCAGTTGAATTCATCGCTTGAATTCATCCGAAATTTCATGACTAGACTTGTTGCACAGGTGACATCTCATCAGTTCACTGAGCTCTTGAGAGCTACCAATTTTTTGACAAATGTTGTAGAAGCAGCCTGGATGCCTAGGTGCTTGTTTTTTTGTTTTTTTAAATACACCTGTGGCCATGAATGTGTTTCGAACACCTGAATTCAATTATTTGGATTGGTCAGTGAGTAATTTTGGCAATATAGTATATTTTCTCATGTAGATAAATGGGGCTTGCCAATACAATAATTGCAAATATCAGGCATATATCTTGGAGTTTAGAATAAATCTGCTCACAGTGGTAAGAGCAAAATTTCTTGTGCATAGATGTCATGAAGTGGGGGTTATTCTGAGTGCAAACTTGTTCTTTATGCAAACTGATAACATTTCTCTGAAAATATTCCTGAATGATGTCCAATATCCCCATATTGTTAACAAACCTTTTTTTCACTGTTTACACAGAGCAACAAAAACAAGAGTGGCTCAGTAATCCATTTATATTTAATCCCTGCTCTAACTTAAATCTTTTTTTAAGAAAATCTCAAAATGCTCAGCGCTTGATCATGTTCTTTACCAGCCACCAGTTACCTTTGTTTCACTGCGGTTTCACGCTGGGCACAAAGCTAATCTGAGCTCGTCTGTTTTAAATAGCTGCCTATGGTTTTGTGCATTGAACTGACAAAAACTGTGGCAAGCAACCAAACAGCCCATACCAAAAAACCAGGACAATGAGTTCAAAGCAGCAGCAACAATAATGAAATCAAAGGGTTGGTTTCAGTAAGATTGTTACTGCAAGCAACCATTTACATAACCAGGACAGATCAATTTTCTAAGTATTATAAACCCAGTAAATCACTTCTTCAGTTTATTGTATACTATGGTCTTGACTGTGGTTGCCATGTTTAATCAAAGAAAAGCACTTACTGTATAATTGTCAGTTTTCTAATGAAAGAGAGTATTTAACTAGGCAACGATTTTAGGAGACTAAAATCATTCGGGATAAATGCTTGTTTTGCTCTCCAAACAAACGACTCTCAAGGTGTTGAGGAAAATGTCAAAGGGACAACCATGAAAGGGTCTTTAATATAGTACAAACCCATCTTTCATTTGGCATTTGACAGAGATTAAAAACTAGTTCAAAGAGATGCATGAGTCATGTCATGCATCAAAACGGACACATCACCTTACTTCATCTCACTTTCACCTTTTAATTTTGGCCCTTGTTAATGTTGACATTCACAACTAAGAAGACTTTTTTTTTCTTTCCACACCACCTAGAGAGTCTCTGTGTGTAAAGCACCATCTGCGGGAGTTGTAATGATTTTGAACAAGTGCTGCTAATTCAAAGTCTACAGTGAGAGACCCTTGAGTGAACCACATACTTCTGTTCAAACAGGTATTCAGGCCAAACCCTCTACGTAACAAGATAACTGGGAACTAAGTTTATTTCTCCAGAGAAATAATTGTATTTCTTTCTATTTTGCTATTAATCCTCATTTCTTTTACTGTCTTCTAATGGTCACGCTGTCATTACCAGCACAATGTCTTTCATCTGTCGCACCCAGTTTTTCATTAGAAAATATTCTCTTGCAGATCTAGACAAGGTCTATGAGCTTCTATGAGCCTCTTATATTTTATAAAGCTCCATAGAAGCTATAGCCAATTAGGATACTTCCTGTCTGGTTCATTTTCCATGTCTGCAATGCACGTTCCTTCATGAACATATGCTGTACCTACACTCACCTGGCTCTTCATTAGGTATACCTGTTCACCAGCTCAATAATGCAAACAGCTAAGTTGCAGCCAATCACGTGGCTGCAACTCAGTGTATTTAGGCACGTAGACATGGTGAAGACAACCTCGATTTAAGTGACTTAGAAGACGGCGTGGTTGTTGGTGCTGGATGGGTTGGTCTAAGTATTTCAGAAACTGCTGATCTACTGGGGTTTTCCCACACAGAGAATGGTGAGTAAAAAGAGAAAATAGTTCTCTGGGTGAAAATGCCTGGTTGATGCCAGAGGTCAGAGGACAACGGCCAGATTACTTCAAGCTGATAGGAAGGCACTAGTAAGTCAAATAACCATTCACTACAACCAAGGTATGCAGAAAAGCATCTCTGAATGCACAGCACAACAAACCTCAAGCAGAAGGACTACAGCAGCAGAAGACCTCACTGGGCTGCCACTCACGTCAGCTAATAACAGGACCAAACCAATTTGGCATCAACAACATGAAAGCATGGCTCCATCCTGCCTTGTATCAGTGGGTCAGGTAGATGCTAGTGCTGTAATGGTGTACTATTTTCTGGGCCCTTTAGTACCAGCTGAGCAGTGTTCCAAGCCTACCTGTTTATTGCTGCTCACCATGTCCATCCCATTGTGACAGTGTATCCATCTTCTAATGGCTGCTTCCAGAAGGATAAAACACCATATCACAAAGCTCAAATCATCTCAAACTGGTTTGTTGAACATGACAATGAGTTTGCTGTGTTCAAACTGCTTCCACATTGGAGCCCAACTGATATAGGAGATTTGAGATCAATACTGATACCAATATTTGGTCATTAAAAATTAGGTCAATGTTTTTTTTTCTATCAGACATACAAAACATAAGCAGATTTCTCTGAAAGTTGTTATGTGTACACATTTATTTATTTATTTGTTTACATTCTTCCTGGCTTTGCTCTGATCAACTGGTTGCTGTGCTTGTGGTGTTCTGAACACGTGTGGCCAACAGGGAAGTTGCACGATGCCCTCTGGTGGACAATACAATGTCAACACTCATAACATTATTGAAGGATGTTTCTCCTGTTTCTTTTTTACATTATAAATTTTCATTTTTGGCCACTAAAAATGTAGACACCATTAGCTCAGCAAATAGCTATCAAATAGCCTGATCGATTTATTGACACACTGGCGATAAATCGGTCAGGCTCTACTCCCCAATATCACCCATTCTCAATCCAGTCGAGCACCTTTGGGATCTGGTTGAAATTCACATGACACAGTTGTTTAGTAACTGTGTAAGGCTATCATGCCAATATGGGCCACAATCTCCGAGGAATGTTCCAGAATTAAGGCAGTTCTGAGTTCAAAAGGGGCTCCAATCCTGTAATAGTAAGGTGTAACTAAGCATAAGTTGCCAGTGAGTGTATGCAAGCAGATAGAAATTAGGGTGGTGCCTAATTTTCTCTGACAGTGTAGTCTAACTAAGCAGAATCACACCTCAAGGGAAAATAATGTGTGTGTGTGGGTGGGGGATAAATTCAAGGTGTTTCCTAAGCATCCTAAATTTTGACTGCCGGTTGCCCAAGCTTATAGATATAAATACCAATAGGCTGTTTTTATTATTATTAATTTTTTTTTTGTTTACTAGAAATGTAAAATTCTATCCAGCAGAGCAGCAAGTCTGTATAAGTTATTTTTGTCTGTTTTTAATGGCAAGGGAGTCAATTTCGCAGCTTTGTGCTTGTGTTTGTGTATGTCTTCTAAATATAAAGTTGCATTTGTGGAGGTGTTAGTGATATTCAAATGTTCAAACTGCACTATAATTGCAAAAATACATTTAAAAAATACTACTGTGTATACTCCTGTCCATATGACTGCACTAGACACTTAAAAATAGAGTATTTGTGATTGCAAAGTGTTAAATGAGTAATAAAAAAAATCAATACCCAGTTAAACACAACAAATGGAGCCTAGTCATTGTAAATACGGTTTAAACCATTTAGATCAATATGCAATATGGACACACCTTTAACTATAAATAGACCAGCCAGCTAACTTGACTATCTCAGCATATTACTAGAACCTGGAGCATAATATCATAATAGATCTCCTATTGGTTTTTGGACCTAATTGGCTCATTCATCCTCTCAGTAATTGTGTGGTTCCCTTGAGTGTTGATGAATTTGATGTGCCGGGAAACGTTTCAAAAGAGAGAGAATGTAAGTGAGTTGGATACAGTCTCAGAGATCCAATACGATTAAACATTTTACTTGTCAAAAAAAACAACAGGGCTGTTTGGGGCACATGACTACAATATAAAATCTGTAAGACGTACCCTGTAGCTGAGTTAGAGCTGGTGGATGTCTATCTGCTTGTGATATTACTGCGATACACATCCACTTTTACTTAAAAGGAGTAAGTGTTTACACTTTAAGCAATTTGCAGGCCATTTCAGGCATCCAGCTAGTAAGCTTTATGTTCCACTGAAAACTAAACTATTTATATTTCATCTTAGCTTGCTCAGATGTCAGACAGCACCACACGCAAAGGTCAAGTATGCTGGGGTTTTTTGTTTTTTTGTTTTTTGAAGCCCAACTGGGTATCGTCAACTGCTTCATGACATTCTGGGTCTGAACTGCTTCTTCCGTAAACAGTGATTAAAAAGTGTTTATGAATCTTGACATTTGCGTGGTTTAATTTCTCTAGAAGCAGAACACAAATGTAGGTATTGCAGTATGTAAGCTGCATAAAGGCATGTAGTACTTAATTAGCAAATAATACTTTTCAAAGTGTAATCCTTTCTGAAGTGTCAGTGCAATAGTACTACTTTACAAATCAAGTATATGTAATACTACACACCCTGAAATGAAACAATGTCCCTCCAGTGCTGCAAGTAAAGCTATTAAAGGAATTTAAATAAATATAAATATGTACAGAAAATGGAATAAAAATTCAATTCCTTATGCTTTCTACTTTTGCAAAACATAACAATTACATCACCCCAGTCTAATGAATGTAAGATTTCTCCTGTAAATGGCGTTCAAATCTCTTTGATTAACAAAGTAGATTGTGATTTCCCTGTAACCACACAACTTTTGCTTGGGTTTGTAATTGGTTTTAACAAGCACAAGCTGCGACGCAGTGTTGTTTTTGCTGACTGCATGTCATTTCTCTTGCAAACAATGCGTTGAGTGTGAATGTTTGTATTGACTGACCAGCTGCATCAAGTGATTTCCATTTAAATCTTCATGCGCTTAATCCATTCCAAGTCTGTGCACCATCTTAATATAAATGTTGCCATGAAAGCAAATCTCTCACAATGTAAAGCAATCACAGATCAGCTTTTTTTTCATGTTGTGGAATCTGAGCCCTTGTCAGTGTCTTTTCTTTTCCCACCCCTAGTATCAATCCAAGTAATCCATGTAGGGATTAATATTTGTTTGTATTTGTTTATATGGACATTTGACTATAAGAATCAGGCAGATTTGGTTCTGAAAATCT
>VUQJ01039595.1:23299-36159 GCA_015108635.1 Andinoacara biseriatus | reverse complement strand
CTGCCAAATATGATTTGGATCGTTTCATTTCAAGGGGTGTTCATCATTGGAAAAAAAAAAGCTTGAGATACACTGCCATAAATTGTCAGTGTAGGCTTATGTTTGAGCATGTGTTTTTCTGCCTTTGTACTAATGCTACAGCTGCCGATGCTTCTGCTATTACCAACATAAAGCAAACCACATTCAAACACCATCTATGGTCTCACCTTCCCGCTGAGACTGACTGTCATTTGTTAAGATGAAAAAATAACCAGCAGTTTTGTTTTCCCAGAATCCCAGAGATTGGCCTACGGACTTTATAGACTGTTGCAACTAAAAACAGAGTGCGTGCGAAAGAATGAAGAGGACAGATGAAAGGACGTAAAGCGACACAACGCGAGAGGAAGATTTATGAAATTCTGTTTCTGCTTTTCTGCCAGCTTCATCCACCGCTGTTTCTCTACAAACGTGGCTTCTGCATTCATTTTTCACAAAAATCAAGTCAAATCTTGCTTAGCATTGAAGAAAGACTGTTATTTCACTTTAAAATCTCAAATGCACCTAGTACTACTCCTGCAGTCTTGGCAGACTAATGGCCAAGCTGAGTTGTCAGCTTGAGTGCCCTCCACGTGTCTTCATTTTTCTGTTTCAGAAAAAGTTGTTAAATAAATAAATAAATAATACATGCATACATTGTCTCCCCTGAATATTTAATTTGAACATTTTAACCCCAGTAGTGTGCTGCGTGCAACTGCCCTCTATTTCCATGCTAATGCCCAGATTGGCTCATTATATTCAAAGTTTGCCTGAAAGACACTCATTTTCTTTTATAGCTGCAGAGGCTGCCGGGAATATTCTGGAGGCCCTTTTGCACAGTCTACACAATGTAATGCAGTTCAATACATTGTTCCGACAGAAATGATTAAATTGAGACGTTTGTCAATTCTTTCTGATTTTCATAGCTCCCAGCTGCGAACATGCGTATTCCCATTTGCATTCTCTGCATAATTTCAAATGATTGTGTAACAAAATCCTTTTCCATTATGAACTATCAATCTTGCTGGTAAAAATTACAGTGACAATACAAAAGAAGACATTTTTTTTCCGTTCAGAATGAGGAATCATTTCCATTACAGCTGACTACGTTGACAAAAGTCGGGCATTTTCCTTGCTTAGCATCAGTCGATGAAAGGGGCAAAGTTTTGAAAGAAGCTTTTCGAGTTCTTAAAAAGAAACTTTGGCTCATTAGAAAGGAACAGATAAACAATCAGCAAAAGAATGAAACAAGAAAAGATGACAAAAAGAAGGGGAGATGGATGAGAGATGGTAGGGCTGCAAAGATTGCTGGACAAGTATACAATCACAAAACCTCAGGTAATAAAGGCGCAAGGAGCTTGAATGCCCTCAGTAGCAGGAGGATAAGGATCTAAAGAACCCAACTCTTAACTATAATTGGGAGGTAGTGAGTGGTGAGAAGTGAATCTAAGATGTGATCATTAGCCCAAGTGTGGAGGGCTCCTCACACTGAGTGAGGGGAGAGGAAGGACGATGAACAGAGATAGTGAGACAAGTAAAGCCAAGGGGGGGAAGTTTTTTTTCTTTTAGACCAGCGTACATGCACCAAAGTGCAAAACCACAAATGTCTTGATGGAGAGATGTGGGAGTAAGGAAGCTCACAGTCAGACCTGACAGAAGTTGAATATACCCAAGAATAATCACACTCATCCAGGCCATCCGCTGACACTCCATCCGCAAAAGCTGTGCGCACTGAACGCAGAGTAAAGCAATACATCTATGTCAGAAAAAAGTAGCAGGGAGCAGCTGGTGCTCCTTGTGTTGGATTGTATGGCCACAAGAAAAATAGGGCTGTTGGTTCTCCCTTGTAATACATGGCATCAGTTTGGTAACGGTGATGGACAGAGTGTGGATTAAGGCATATGCATTCACAGTGTGACAACAGTGGTATTGGTCAAACACCACTACACCACTGATCATAGTAAATGTATCATTATCACCTGTTTCCAAAACATGCGAAACCTCAGGACTTTACTGTGCCTGAGAAAGGATAATGTAGTGGCTATTGTATATTATACAATGAAAACACGTTATTTCTATTTATATAATTTAACCTAATTCTTCGCTAACTATCAATCATATGAAGTGCATTTTATTCCTTTAAAGAGCTGTACTAAGCCATAGATTGTTTTGATTTTCCCCTTCTCTAATTAGTTTCGGGTATAACCACAGCTTCAGCTAAATATTTTATTTGGTAGTGAAGGTCATGTTGAAGCCCCGTATAGGATGCATTTTAAGAAAATCCTCTAATTTATGCCAGCAATTATCAAAGCCAGGCAGCGTGACCAAAACAGGCATCGTTTTGCATTACTCAAAGAAAAATAATGAAGAAAAGGGTCTGGGAGCACAGACCTCTGTGGATGTGTCAGCAAACAACAAATGCATTAAAGATGGACAAATGAACCATGTCTAAAGCAGTGTCCTGCGGAGACACGGGGTTTACAAGTGAAGCATGCAGTCTGAGTCAAAGGCCACACATGAATTTTCATGACGGTGTAATTTCTGTACACACTAGTTTAGACTTACCTGCTTACATTGCAACGTTGCTCTTTTCAGACTCGCTCTTTTCATGTCCAGGCAGGGACAGTCTTATTCATCGCCTTACAGCAGGAAAAAAAATTACAGTGCAAACACTGTCCTCATCTGCATCTTTAGGATTATTCATAAGCCCCAAACACTGAGAAGCTGTGATCTGTATTTACATAAGGAGTCTGGACCAGGCAAGAGGTCTCCTTGCCCTGGGTGTGTTGGTGTGCCTGAGTGTTGTCTCCTCGAACTCCAGACATGCATCCTCAGGCAACCTATGTACTTTTTGTATTCATCCACAAAGTGTGTCAACTTCAAAACTGTCATGCTCTCTCTCTCTCTCTCCTTCTCTGTCTCCACCTCTTTTTTTTCTTTGTTTTAATCTCTCTTTCAGTTTTCTCTCACTTCACCGTGTGCACTTTCCACTGTCACTGTCATCTTAGAGCTGGAAGTCAATGTTTTGCCTTTTCTGTTCTCTCTCCCTCCCCCTCGCATTTTATGTTGCATTGAATTCACGGCGTCTGCTGGGAGAACTTTAAAAGAACCGTTCAGCTCGTCGATTGCTTGTCTCCAAAAATTCCTCTTTACCACAAACCTGTGTGTGTGTGGCTGCAGCTTGTCTATTAATCATTCTTTAGTGTTCTGTTTGATTGGGGTGCACAAGCCATAGCGCTGCTGCTGCTGCCATGCTGTGAGGCAGGAGGGGATAGGACGAGGATGCAGAAAGTGGATTCCGAGAGATAGGAGGAGAAGAAAAAGGGAAAGATAAGAAGATGGGATGGGCAAGGGACCAATAGAGGCTGGAGGGAGTCCATGAATAATATGAAATGACACCACAAAGGAAAGATCAGAAGTACCCTGCTGTCTCGAAAGCTACGAGGCATGTGGTTTCAAAAATTTCCCATAAACATTTAAACATCATTTTGAATCAGGCATTTATTCAGTTGTAATCAAGTGCCATGATACTCCAAAGGTATTTCATATTGTAAGCATCCCAGCACAAAACTCTACTGGTTATGGACATTAGCAAACTTTTTTTTGCAGCAGCAGGTTTGAACGAATGGCTCTGGGCAACAAGAACCTTTGAAATATTTAGTGATGCAGTCTTAAAAGGGAGATGTACAGTACAGTGTACTGCAGCCTCAAAGGTCTACAGGGAATGACATGATTTGGAGCATTTGTGGCATTGCCTGTTCACACTGTCCCTCTGTGATGGTGCCACTGGATTGGCATGGGTGCGTGCAAGTGGCTGTGTTTATATATGTTTGAGAGTGGCCTTTGTCTGGTGGAATGACTGCTGACAGAAGTCATTGCTACATAATGTGTGATTGACTGTCACTCAATGGGACCTTCATAACCATCACAATCAATTAAGGTCTTATCATATAGCTAAGAAGTGGGCAGAAATGTCTCTATGGTGGGTTGATTTCAAGGGCAACAGAGATGAGCAGAGTAATCCACTCGCACAGTACACTAATCGTGGAGACAGAGAGCGAATAAGAGAAACCTCATATAAAGCAAAAATAAGGACGTAACAAGGATCAATTTAAGATACAGAAAAATGGGAATTATTTAAGGACATTCAATCTGCTGTTTGTACTGTAGATGTCCACTTTCAGCAGTCACTCCTCATTAGTAATCTCTGTTTTCTTCCACATCCTTAAAAACCAGTTAGTGCAAAGAAAAGATTATATGCCTAAAAAAATGAGTTGAGATGTTATCAGACTACATGGCTATATTTCATGCTGCATTCACTAAGGCTGTCCTTTTGGGTGCTGAAGTTTTGTTTCAGAAGCCATCAGTGCTGTAATTCTAGACAGCAAGTTGCATTAAACAGCTGTAAATAGTGAACATATCTACAAACTTTACATTTTGATTTGGGCTGCTTTGTTAGAAAGAGCACATCTTTGCATCGTACCCAAACAGACATGCAAACTCCACACAGAAAGGCCCCAGCAAACCATTGTGGACCCAGGACCATCTTGCTGTGCAACAATGGGGCAAACCACCACACCACAGTGCCACCCTGTTACTTCTTGGTGTTAGAAATAAGACCTAGCTAATACCTGACATAACCCTGTGTTGCACAGCATTGCTTTAAGGCAGTAGAAAATGTTCTCACGTACCCCCCACCCAGTCCAATATGCTGTGGTAGTCACTATCATTTGAAGCTAGGGCACAGGAGCACATGGTGTAAGAAGAAGGCAAGATTTTATCAATAAAATGACCTCAAATGAACCAATTCATCATGGGCACTCGTTTATTAAAATATCATTATAATGTGTGTTATAGAAGCTTAAAATAATTTTTTTAAAATGGTCACATGTAGAACTGCATTTATTCTAACACCTACTGTACACTAAGTTTAGTTTAAAATGGTTCAATTTAGGTGACAACTTTATGTTAACACACTTTGTGCTTTGCACTTTTTTTTGCTTTCATTTCTCTCACACATTTGTTTCCTTCACCCCTGCACCTCTCTTTTTTACTTTCCCTAAACCTAGCCAGGTGATGTGTGAGTGAAAGTATGAAATACAAGTATAAAATGGGCCTCTCAACAATAGCACAGTACATTTAATTATGACACCATAACAGGCATCCGTCCATGACACGATGGTAGTCAGACTGTTGATAACTTTTTCCACAGCCCTGGTGAGTCACAGTACAGAAGAAGTACACCTTGTCTGTACTTTTGACATGCCAAGGGAGCACAAATAGAACAGGTTGATCTATCAGAACACATTATATGAAGCAAAAAAACACCATAGTAAGAAACATAGCGAGTTTTAACTCATTTGTTTTGTTTTACATTAGGTTTGACAGTTTCACCACACAATTAATTATTGTGATATCTATAGAAAATTAAAACAAAAACTTAATTAGTCTTTGTTTTTGTGTTTGCTTTTTTCCTTATTTATTGTCAAATGAATTTCCCACATTGGGTTTGGAGTGATGTTCATACAGAGGCTATATTAATGTTGATTTGCTGCAACTACTTCAGGTGGCACAGCCAGCACTGCAAACGTCACCTACTGAAAGGGGCACTCATGAGCCACTATGTGCACACAACCAGGCATGTGGCAAGTGGAATACACATATCCTTTTTTAAGTTTTATGCTCTTTTTAGCACAAATTCAGCACAAGTGGCTCCGTTAGTAGCTGGAGATAGACGCTTTGCTCATAGGCACATGGATATTTGTTGCTTGGCGACAGGAGAATGATAAGAATCACCCCTCCACATTAATTTCTCTTGAGCATCAGTGATTTTGAAACCATGCACAGCTCCCCTGCTGCTCAGTCTTGTTTTCCAGCATTAAAGCTTCCACCAACCCCCACTGTTGGTTCTGCAGAGCTGTTACCAATCAAGTAGGTCTATTAGGAGCACGGTCGAACAGCTTTGCACTTTCTCACCCAGCTTTACCTGCTTTTCCCCCTCCCATTCCTGTTGGAATATCTGGAGACCTCAAGGCTGTAGATCAGGATCCTATTAACATAAATCTATATGTGCACTCTGATATTGGTTTATTTCAAGCTTCCCAGAATGTCCACAAGCATGTGCTTGCTCAGACTATTAGAAGATAAATGTCCATGGACACTGGCTATTTTCCATATTGGAAAACCATATTTGAAAAAAAAAAGTGTTTAAGGAATGTAGAAAGTATGTTCAAGTGTGTCATTGCTAATAAATGTCAGGAGTTACAGGGAGAGGTTTTGTAAGGATGAAAACTTCATGTGTGGCTTTAAAGGAGCACTGATCCACACTCACATCGCTGCATGAATATAAAGAAGAGTAAAATGCCAAAAGATAAACTTGATGCCTTGTCTAATCTCAAACAGCGAAAAAGTGGTGCACACCATTTTCTTGTTGTTGTTTTTTTGTTGTTGTTGTTGCTGTTCTTTTAAAGGTATTCAGCTCAGTGACACACACTGTATCAAAGCCTAGTCATTTTTACTTTGAAATATTTAGTTTATCCTCTGGCTTTCCCAGTGAAGAGGAAAGGTACACAGTATAATTCATTCTGTGACTGTGGAGAGTAATATATTCAGTCTAGCTTTTACAACAAGATTGAAACAAGAAAAGCGCTTGCATAACTCTTCTTTTTTTTTTTCCCCCAGGAAACAAATTTACTGCAGGACAAATATGTGCCGTGAAATGTGTGCCTGTGTGTGTTTGTGCATGTTTTCCTGCATACTCAGTTAAAATGGCTTTTACAGGGAAGCAGTTCTGTTTAAAGAAAAATGAATGAGACACCAGGAATACACTTATGTTATCTAGGAAATTCAATTGTCTTAAGTCCCTGTTTAGACTGCATGCTCTCTGTGTAGAACACTCAATTTTATGCCCAGAGACTGTGACATAGGAGACCTTTAGGACATGAATTACCATTTTAAAATAAAAGCACAACCTTACACAGTATTTCTGTAATCCTTTTGTACCCAGTCAAGGTCAGGAGGCGTCACACAGTTTTATGATCTCTCTCATGAATAAAATGTGAATTTGAACTTATTTAGTCGTCGTGCAGCACAGATTACATCTGCAGATGAGTCTATTTTTTTTTCTCCAGCTGACCTAAAATTGCTGCATTTTTAGCAATATTGAACAGAACGATGTGAAAAGGCAGTCTTCTAAGGGTTTGTGGCAGCATAGATAGCCAAGATTGATGATTATGTGATGTAAATAAAGATTATTTTCACACTTGGGGATCTGGATGGTGTTCGAATATGTTTAAGCCAAAAGTCCAGTACATTTGGTAAGTGTGAACATAGCATACTGCCAACCAATTGTTAGTGTCTGCTTTGATTCCATTGTTCCTCTATTCTTCTCCTCAGTCTTTTCATTGTGCCCACCATTACCATCATCAACCATGGCCCGCAGGTGCTGAAGTCCTTAGTTTACATTCTAGAAATCTGGGCACTTGTACAACAGAAAGATGAATAATTAAACTATGCTGTTGTGGATGAGGACACTATGCTAATAGTGGTCTACTCTATATTGCTGTCTAACTACTACTAACTACTTTGGACTGTGGGAGGAAACCGGAGCATCCGGAGATGACCAACGCCAACACGAGGAGGACATGTAAATGCCACACAGAAAAGCTCTGGCCAAGATGGACCTTCTTGCTGTGAGGCAACAGTGACAACCACTGTGCCACTGTGCTGCTTACTTTGTAAGCCCATTAATTATATTTATATTTATACTGTATAAGAATGACTGCAAGATAAATACAACCCAGTATGAAGTGTGTGAAAAATATAGATAACAATATGGAGGCTATCATAGCTGACTTTGGGGCAGATGCAGGGTACACCCTCGACAGGTCACCAGTCTATTAAAAGGTAATACAATACAATTATTTGCTGATAATTTTATTGTGCTTTTATTGATATTTAACAAGGCTTTTAGTTATCAAACTAAAGTTAATGCTCTCCCACAAAGTAATTCAAATGAGAAAGCTGAGAGGACACAATTTTCTTGGTAAATATTGAAAAAGATTATATTTAGCCTTTAAAACTTCACTGCCTCTGTAATTACTTCACTTTCCCCATTGAATGGCAGAATTTCTAAAGAAAGTTCACTGGGATCATTGGGAGTGGCTACAAGCACACAATGTAGCACTACGATTTCCTCATATTATTACTTTGAATACATTATTACATGGGTTCATGGTTCTGTAGGAAATTACAATCCTCTGTAAAAAGACTGAAGCAAAAATAAATAAATAAAATCAGACTTTTGCAAACAGCTCTGTTCCCCATCCAATGCCAAAATACCACAATCATTCATCCTATTTTATTCCAAGCGATTTATTCTGTTTTTGAGGTTGTGCCTATAAAATTGATTGAACATTCATTTATTCCCACTCCTTCCTGCATCTCACAAAAAAATTCTCCTAATTTCAAGCCTTTTGACCCAAGTCAAGGCAGATAACATCAGCTGTTTTCACTGGCATTAAACTGCCTGAGGGATTTTAAAGCAGGGGGTACCTCAGTAACTGGCTATATGTGTGTTTTGCTATTGATCCAAAGTGGTCATTAGCTGCTGCTCCAAATTACTAGTTGAGTCACAGAGAATGTACACATTCATCTCTGCCAGGAAAGCTTTAGGGCTCAATTAAACTACAGAGGAAAATTATGTAAAAACATAAACATTCAAAATACAGTATGAAAAGTATTAAAGTCATGGATGAAATTTCCTGTTTATGTGCAGTCCCAGAGGAAGGTCTCCCACCTCGCATGAACAGTAGTAAAGAAGAGCAGCTCTTATTTCTCACTGCCAGTGTATGACTTCATCCTCCACAGATTAAACCTGTATGGGTGAGAGGGAACTGAGTTTAATTGTCTGGGTCTTATCCATGAAATACTAAGTCAAATCTCTGTGGTTGTGAGATTTTTATTTTTTTTTCAGTGATTGCCCTGACTGAGTCATGCATGTAAGCTTTCTCGGGTGAAGAGTGTGTTTGCACTCATAGCCATGGGGCCAAAATACCATTTATCAGACATATTGGGGCTCTCTCTAACTAGCGGTGTCAAGAAGGATATCAGTCAACTGCTGCTTTGGCTGCAGCACAGAAGCAGTAAATCAGCAGGCTTGTCGAAGTCTTGGTTTATGTTTTAAAATCTCCCCCCAACATTGCACTTCATAGCATCATGACAAATCTTTGCAAATCCAGAGGATTAATTACCCTGTCCAGCGTGTGTATATAATAAAGTTTGGTTCAGTGCTTCTTCTCTCAAGAAATAATGTTGCAGTTAATATAGCAATATGCAAAAAAACAAACAAAAAAACAAGTAAATCTAATTGACAGACCAGTAGATGATTGATTACATAATAAAGTGCACACTGCATCACATGCTCATTACCTTTGAATTCAACCAGCCTGCAAAGTAATGTTCTGCTTTGTGTCACTTTGTGCAGTGAGCCTCAGGTGTGGCGAAACACAGCGGTGATTTAGCACTTCTCTGGCAGCCAGGTGTTCATTTCACTAACAATGGAGCTGCAACGTCATTGTACTATGGGCCAGCTCCATCCTCTCATCACGAATAAAAGACCGGGGCCCAGTCACTGCCTCGCTTCCCAGTCTGACTTGTAAATGGTCTTTTTATTTAAGGCATCCCCTTTGTTTCGCTAATCAAAGATGCCACTTGTTTAAAAAGCGGGTGAATGAAATGAAGGATGGGATGATGGATAGAAGCGATGGATGGGAGAGAGGAAAGGTTAAGGTACATGGTGAAAGGGTTCCTGTTTAATTCATGGATTCAGGTCTGTTTAGAAGTTTTAAACAGCTGGGGTTTTTGATATGTTATCTCTTTTTTACCCCTAGTATCAGCCCACAGTGACAATCGTGTAATGACTAACAAAGACAATGGAAAGGCTTGAGCTCAGTGATTTATTTGGGAACATGCACTACAGATAAAGGAAACAACCAATATTGGCTACTCCATAAGATTGATGCTACTGAGAAAGTAAACACGGTACCTGCTTGTTCTAATATGCACAGCAGATGAGATGGGGAGGGTGACAACGCGCCTCTCAAGAATAATTTTCCATATGGTTTATTGCTGATTTGGCATCCGCTTCCATGTTTTCTTTTCTGTGTGCTGTATTTAAGGAAACAAAGAAACAAATAAACCGCAAGCGCTTTGTGGTTATATAATATACTTTATTTATTCCGAAGCTAAGAAATTCCACATCTCCCATATCAAAGCAGGCATGTCAGGGCTGAAAAATATTGCCATAAAAATACATACATCTTTTAAAATAAATGCCATGCATGATAGAAATCTGCAACTAAAGCCAGAAGTCAGGAGAATAACATACCCAGTGTGAGATTTTTGCTAAAATGTGGCCTTGATGGATTGGATGACAGCAGAAGAATATTCCTGAGAAGATCAGTTGCTTGTTCAGTAGTCCAGAGCAGCTCTCTGTTTGTTAGAAACCTCCACCTCTTTGCTTCCCTTTATTCCAATGACACCACAAGGTGATGATAACAAACCTGTAACTGGAAGGTTGATATAATTATAAAGACACTCAGGATTCATTCATGGGCACTGCGTACAGTTCATTGTCCAAAGTTAGATTATGCTAAACGTAAGTGAAAAGATTCTCCAAAGGTGCCTCAAAGTTGTTTAGGTAATATAATTGCTGTCGAAGAGGCTATAAACTCTTGAATGATGTGTTGTGCCAGCAGGTTCCTGTTTCCATAATGGGCATTAACTTTGAAGAATATATGAGTCAGGGGACAAAATAAAATCTCTGATCAAATGTTGACCAAATAATAGTGTGCCAATGTAACCAATTAACACAGCAGGGAAGTGTGACTGATGACAAAGCATCATGTTCAGAGGCAAAAATTGAGTTTTGTTTGTTTAGTTTTGTAATTATTCCTCTGGCTTGTGCAGAAATGCATTTCAGCAAAAAAAAGGGGAATGACTGACTGAGCAGTTTTTCTTCTCTAGAACAGAAATCTTAGAGGCATTGATTGTATCGTTTTATTTTATTTGGACTGCACACTAACTGAAGGAGCAGTTTTATGTGCTAATGTTCCTTCTGAACATGAGTTAGAAATTAGAAATTAGCTAGCTGACAGCACTGACCCCACTCTCAGGACCAATGAGAGCCATATGTTTTTGTCTCTTTGCATTTGTGTTGATATAATCCACATTATCTACACTAGGCTACTGTCACAGGTAGTGTGAGTTGTTAATTCATTCACCTGTGCATCAAAACAGCAGTAAACCAGCAAAAAGATGGAAACAGTCTGCAATCAGTTTTTGAGTGAATGACAATAATATTCCTTTGTGATAATACACCGATTAACTGTGAACATTGCAAATCTGTTGCCATCTCCATACACAGAAATTCACAGTAAACAGAAATTCACATTGACTACTCACATTCAGAGTCCAGCCAGAACCTTGTAGATTTGAAACAGAAATTCCTCCACAAATAGCAACTTAGTTGCTGCAGGACAGCAATTTAACTGCAAAATGTTATAGATGCTGGACAATCTTACTTTTACATAGGAATATAACCAGAATACAACCAGTTGTCAACCAGTTGTCAACCAGTTGTCAACCAGTTGTCAACCAGTTGTCAACCAGTTGTCAACCAGTTGCGTTGAGTCCCCTGTTGCAAAGAGATGCATGAAAGATGAGTTGTCCTCACTTGTGCACACTGACTCAGACTGATTGTGATGGGTTTGCAATCTGTCTGTATTTCTAAATTAGACAGCAATTATTTGTGAACCTTTGCCAATCTGTATGAGAGTGATTGCAATCAGTCCAGGTCACACTGTGATTGTTTGGAGACAGGTTGCCTACCACTAGGTGACAATCACCTTGAGAGCAAAAGTGGTTGCCTAGAATTTGAGGGTGTCGCATACTCAACTTTTGTGCAACCAGTTGGCCACCACAACTAATGTACTTGTAATTGGCTGCAGACATAAAAAAAAATTCAACACAATCACTGGGCAACTACCAATTTTTACAAGTTGCAAAGGGGTTGCCTCCTAATTTAACGCCAATGTGACTGAGCCATAACACACATCAGAGATTCGCCAACACTCAGCACCCATTGACATACTGGTAAGTCATTACAGCCACTGAATTTGACAGCCAGAAGTTAGTCAGCTTGACATATGTAGCATGACTTTGTTCAATCAGCACCATGAAAGTTCATAAATTAACAGGTTGATTTTCGATTGGCTATTTGAATGTTACATATACATACAACTAAGCTTCCAATTCCACTTTTTATTTTAGACCCATCTGCAGGCTTTGTGGTTTCATCAATATTCTCATAATAAACTTAGAAAGAAAGAGATCAAGGTACTTGCTTTGATTGCAAATGACTGCCAAATCATAACTGAAGTTTAATGTGATGTATCTGCAGAGATATTTATCCCGAGTCAATAACTTAAAATACTGTTCAAGGACCTGTTAATCTTTCAAAGTGATTAACATTTTAAATAATCCATATTTTTTTTCCTCTATCACATTGTTACATGTTTTCAAAAGTGAGTTTAATTATTACTGATTTATTATCAACACAGCCTGATCAGAAGAAAACAGTCTGGATTTGACTCCATATTTGGTATAAGACTGTAAGGTCCAGTTTTGTAATTTATGTCTACTAAAATAGAGCAACAAAATATGTTCTTTGGCTGGAAGTCAATCAAGCTGCACACTCTAGAAACGAATTAATAACTGCAAGGTTTTTTTTTGTGTGTGTGTGTGTGTGTGTGTGTGTGTGTGTGTGTGTGTGTGTGTGTGTGTGG